>PVJC01009806.1:0-45124 GCA_004026665.1 Murina feae
TTATTTATGGTTTATGACATAAACACATACAAATTACTAAAAAATCATAGAAGCAAAAATAGGAATAAGGCCCAGGAATAATATGAGGAGACATAAAATGGTGATGGTTACTTATATAGGACACTGTGAACTCCTCAAGGACAAGGAGGAATCTTTTTATCTTAATTTATAGGCAGAGCTTGGTACCAAGTGGGAATTGAGAATTTTGCTAAATGAAAAATTTTAACTAACTATAATCTGTCAAATGCCTCCTCTATCCTAGGTGTTTTACATATATCACCTTTCTTAATATTGTTTCCAATATTTTATTAAGGGGAATTTGCAAATGTGTGGGAATGTTGAAAACATAATAGAGTGATCATTATGTACTGACAGGATAAATAACTGGTAAGAGCAGCCAAGTTTAACTTCATGCTACACTTGTCATTTTAAGTAATTCCTTGTGAGGTGAAGACTATTATTCCCATTTTACACATGGGGAAATAGAGACTCGGGAGGAAATACACACTGTTGTAAACTGCACAAGGGAGATTTGAAGCCAAGTTTCTTCAACTCCTGACCCCTGTATTCACTATGTGCAATATTGCCTCTCACTGAATGAGCAAACATGGATTCCACCACTGGCCAGGTAGGGGTCCTTTCACACATCTGTCACCTGGGTCTGAATCTAACTTCCTTTTCTCTCTCATGCTCCATGTTCTTCTTCTCAAAAGAGAGATCTGGGCCCTGGTATATTCTGGAATATAGGAAAGGCCAGCATGCCAATCCTTTATTAGCAGATTCGTAGTGCAGAAGGACCCCAAGCTGATTTGAACCTAAAGATAATTTTTCTCTCTCCCCTAATTCCTACCGTACAGCAAGTTCTCTTAAATGACTGTATGGTGAAACAAATACATTTGACCGCTGACTGGATTACTGGTCTACCTCTACTAAATGTCTGTTGACTTCCTAGGGTGTCTCAGGAATCTTCATTCAGAACTTACCTTAAACCTCACCTCCTTGAATAGGCATCACTTCATCCTAGCCACTCAGTTCATTGACCTCTCCTTATTTTTGTCACTATCAGAAATATTACATATATATTTATATATTTATAAACTTGTTAATTTTATGCCTCCCCTGCCACCACACACACACTACAAAGTAAGTGCTGGGGCAGAAATGTCAAATGCCTGGAACGATCTCCAGAAGTAATAGATGTTCAATATATATTTCTTGACTGAGCAATTGAATTGTTCAGATTTTCTCTAAACCTGTAACTCTGAAGCCCAGAGTCTGTCATTCAGCATTTATTACATGCTAGATATCATGCATTCACTATATGCTATGTACAAAGCCAATTTAAATTTTGTTCTCTAAAATACAGTTATTGTATCTCATAATAACTATATGATGGTAGGAATTGTCATGATTTTCATTTTATAGTTGAGGATAATCAGGCACATGGAGAGTAAGTAATGTGGTCATAGTAAAAAAGTTAGTAAGAGAGGTGAAGCTCAAAAGCAGGCCTGTCCATTCCACACCCACACAGACTTTGATCTCTTTTTCTAAAAGCTCTGTCTTAGAAGCCAAATGTGGCCAGTTGGATACTAAGGGAGGTTCCCACTATATGGTTTGTGGGCCCCCATCTCTCCTAACTTGCAGGGAGGAGAGGGTTAAAGAGGAGTTCCCATTTGTGATCATTCTAAGATTTCCTGTGAGAGGCCAAAACTACAGGAATAGAATATGAAGAAGAGATAAGACAAGGGTTACGGGACCTTCCGGAGAACCACTTAAAGAAAGAACCCTGGGCCCTGGCCTGGTGTGCCCCATCACCTGAATCTTCATTAATTAATGTCTCTTCCAATCTCTCTCCCTCTCTCTCTCTCTCTCTCTCTCTCTCTCTCTCCCTTCCTCTCTCTAAAAGATCAATAAAAACATACCCTCAGGTGAGGATTTAAGAGAGAGAA
The DNA here is from genome assembly GCA_004026665.1 of Murina feae. Lineage (NCBI taxonomy): Eukaryota > Metazoa > Chordata > Mammalia > Chiroptera > Vespertilionidae > Murina > Murina feae. The sequence goes on from PVJC01009806.1 coordinate 1,950, forward strand.
AGAAGGGGGGGAGAGAGAGAGAGAGAGAGAGAGAGAGAGAGAGAGAGAGAATCCTGGGAGTAGAGGAATAGCTTGGTATGGGTTTGCCATTTCTTCCTGTGACCTTGGGCCAGGTTCCCCAGACATCTAAGCTTCACTTTCCTCTCTATACAAGACAGTATAATAATTCCTGGTACATAATAATCACTCCACATTGGTTCTTATTTGCAATGTTAATACATTATTTTAGTTATTGGTACTATTAATAGGATAGCTACCAATAATAATCGGGTGCATTGGTTAGAGACATAATTGAATTCTTATCTTGTTTCTGGGCCTTGATGCCAACCCTTAAGCTTTCCAAGCCCTAAGTGGCTTCGTCTGAAATCAGGGTTCATTGGTACCATAGAGGAATCAGCATTAGAAGGAACAGAAGGTGTTTAGATGAGGGTGATGCGCATGGGGAAGTTTGTCATTTTAACTGCAGTTGATGTGTTAGGGAGGAGAAAGGATGGTGGGCAGGGCCTGGAAGCTCTTTGCCATGGCAGACAGGACCTCAGCTACTTTGAGACCTCACAAGATCTCCCAGGCTTGGAGAGGTACAGGTAATGGTTCTGAGTGTCAGGAAGCATCATATGAGGGGAGTGGCTTTAATATTGTGATCCCCAGTAGAACCAGCTGGTGCTGCTGGCCTGAGATCATTTCTGTCCTGGCAGGCGCAGTCTGGTTTGATAAGACAAATGACAGATGTACCTTTGGACAAACTCCGAAAGAGCTTCTTGGTGGAAGGATACCATGGAGTACAGAGGCACCAATGGTACAGGGTTTTTCTTGACTGTCCAGTGTACCCCATGTTCAAAATAATAATTGAATTGTATGCTGTTTATTACACTCGCATATGTTTGTAATCAAGGTACAACTCTAGTGGATGAGAAGCGAAAAGCTATAATTTGCTGCTTAGCATCATAGCTGTCATACATTCATTTCAATAGCTTTATTTATCTTCTTCTCCATAAAGAACCGCCCATATTGCAAATTTATTGAATGGTTAATGGCCTAAAAGTATGGGGTTCATTATAGACCAATGTATTTATTGCAGTGTTGATTAAATAAAAGCATTGTAATCTTTCCAAATTGAACAATTATGTTCATTTAAAAATTTTCAACAGAAAAATCTTTTATACACTAATTGAGTTGCATAATGAAAAGCATGTGTAATGGAAATTTAAACAAAACAAATACTGAAATACTTTGAACAATTTTTTTAACAGTATAAAATGTCTACCTCCATCTTTATTAGAGATGCTCCAGTGGCCAGCTCGCTTTCCGACTGTTGACCCGGGAGCAGAGTGGATGGTCTCAGAGCCCATTGGCCACTCTCACATACCATCTGGCCAACCCTTCGACATCAAAGTTCTGGTTGGCTACCAGCTGTAGCCCATGACATTCTGGCTGTGAGCCTGGATCCTGACAGGCTGGCTGAAGGCCTGCAGGCCGAACTGACAGCCCTTTCTGCAAAGCCTGATGAATGGCTTCTGGCACCAGACAGCTCTGTTCTGACTGCCTGTGAGGGCAGTACCCCAGCTAGAACATGCGCACTGTCTCTCCAGCCCGCCTAGGGTCAGGGCTTCGGGAGTGCCCTCTGCTGCTGACATTTTAATCCCAGAGGAGTCTTTATTTGCTCTTGGGATACCCACCCTCTCCCCATCTCTGTCAGGCCCTTTGGGGTTGATGACAAAAATGGTGCCATCGTCAGCATTAAGGGGATTATCTTTATTGGTGCACTGCAGGAAAGATTTTTGCTGCCTATATTTTGTGGCTCTATCCCATGCTGCAGTTATTTAGGCCTAAATCTTAATGTTACATGGAGATGGTAGGAAGGGGTGTGGAGAGAAAAAAACAGGCACATTTTTCAACTAGATGCTCATTTCCTGGTTCCACGGAGGGTTTATGTGGGATCCTTGGTTTGCCCATGTCTCATTCTCCGGTTTTGAAATGATCTTTAGTTTTTAGCTAGACTCCATTAAGGCTATGTCTTGGGTGCATGGCAAAATGCAGGAGCGTTGCCTTCCAGTTTCTGACACCTAGAGTTTGCTGGGATTACCAAGAGGCTTAAGGAGAAGTCACTGTGCCAAAACCTTCAATTATTTAAAGGTAGCAACAGTAAGTTGCTTTGGAAGCAAATTCCTGCTTGCCTTTTCCTTAGGATGAAGTTTTAGAAACATGAATATCTAAGCATAATCCTCAGACTGACTAAATATATTAATAAAAAGGCTTATGGGAGCACACATGAAAAAAAATATGCACTGTGATTAGGTATGCGATTCGGGTACATTTTCCTCAGACCCATTCATTAAAACTTGATCAAAGTGTCACTTGGGCTGAAGAGATTTAAGTAGATCTCAAAAGAATGGAGAAAAATCCATGGGGTCAAGGTTATAGTAATGAGGCTGACTGAAGACAGGTGAATACTCAATCTGGAAGAGATAGCTCTGGCTCAGTGAAAACTTGGATCAGAGAGTCTCAAGCTGGATTCTGTTCCTTCAGAGTCTAGTCGTTGGCCTTGACTTCACAGATGGAAAGAAAGAGGCCATTCAGAGAAGAGCCATGGCAGCATGCCTCTTCTTGTTCCCCTCCCAAGAAAAGCTAAGCCAAGTTCCAACATCCAGTGTAATCTTAGGAAATGAAGTGGGGTCTGTACTGTTGATTTTGAAGACATTGGTACCTTAAAGAAAGGTTCTACCCCTTGACTATCTTCTCTATGCCTTTCACAGACCAAGTGTTAATGCTTTAAGCTCATTTGGTGCTTCTTTTCATGTATATTGGGCATAGTCCTGACAATCATTGAAAGGCGCCATTTTGCAGATGGTGATAGAGAACCGGTTCCATGTTGAGATGGTTTAGAGAGAAGGTCCTAAGATATTGACTAGGGGACTGACCCATATTTTATTCTTAGGAGCATCCCATATCAGCTATGAGGTTATAAATGAAATTTGCAGAGAAAACTCTCAGGGGCCTGAGGAATTTTTGAGGAGCAAAACTTTTATTAATGAAAATAACAACAACAAAGGTTACCTAAGATCAGATAGCTAGGAGATGGCAGAACTGGGGGTTATGCTTTGGCAGTTTAGTTCTTAAGTACGTTTGTATACTAGTTCTCTAGCATACTGGTTCTTTGGACACTAATTCTGTTCTGAAGTTATTATTGCTGCCTCTGTTGCTGCTGATGTGAACAGCACCTCATAGACCTACACAGTGCATCATACTCTCCAAATTCTGAAACACGCTATCACAAAAGAATCCAGGAAGGTTAATATTTGCATCACTATTTGCTGAATGGCCACAATGAGGCCTGGGGTAGTTACTGAATTTATTCCCAGGTCATATAACCAATAAATGGTAGATTCAAAACTGAGGTTTATAATATTTATAAACCTTTTCCCTATCATGCCCATCTCTTCTCTTTGCTTCCCAGGGGAAAACTGATTTAGTAAAAATGAAATCCTCACAGAGGGAGTTCATTGGTCACAGCTACATAAGGAGAGGTCTTTTTTATTCAAAGAGGATGAGTGCCTGGATCATTGGTATTCAGGATTTCAAGAGCAAGAGCATCCCTCTATTGAGATGAACAACTGGAACATGACCATGTACTTTTGAGGAAAAAAATACATATGCTGGTTCTTACGACTGTAGCCATGTTCAGTGTACATGGCACTGTCTTCATCCAACTCTGAGGCAGAGTCAGAAACACTGCCTTCCAGGCTAAGAATATCCATTCAGTCATTTGCTCAATCACTAACCAACTAAGTGCCAGGCACTGTTCACGGTGCTGCTGACACCATGGTAAACAAGACAGGGAAACATGGCAGCTGGCCTCTTGGAGCTCACATTCCAGTTGGAGGGACAGATTCTAAACCAACCAATATAGACGAGGGATATAAAGAAAACTACAGCAAAAGAAATAATAGCCAAACTCCAGTGAAGCCCCTCCAGCACAGATACGTTTCCTCCCATTCCCACTCAACATTTCTGTCTTGAAAATAGGGATGGTAATCCCCTTGCTTAGTTTAGTGCTGGGTGCAGTCTTTGTGCCAGGCAATGTAACGGATGTTGGGGATAACACAGACAAGATCCTGCATATTTGTACATACAGCTTTGAGTAGATTAATCTTAAGTGAGTAGAATATAAATATAGGATGTGTTAAATCTATGGAATGGGGGTTGGCAAACTTTTTCTGTGAAAGAAAGTTCTTTTGGCTTTGCAGGCCATATGGTCTCTGTCACAACTACTCAGCTCTACTATTATTGCACAAAAGCAGCTACAGCCTATGTGTAAATGAATAGGCATGGCTATGTTCCAATAAAACTTTATTTACAAAAGCAGGTGGACTACCAGATTTGACCCGCGGCCATAATTTGACATCTCTGCTCAAGGAGATAACAGGATGGGAACTACTCAACAGTCTCCAGAGAAGTGTTCTTGTGAAGGTTGACTTTTAAACGTTTGCCCCAGCCAGGTGACTCAGTTTGTTGGAGTATCATCCTATACACCAAAAGGTTGTGGGTTCAATTCCTGGTCAGGGTACATACCTAGTTTGCAGGTTCCATCCCTGTTCAGGGAGCATGTGGGAGGCGAATGATCAATTTTTCTCTCGTGTCAATATTCTCTCTCTCTCTCTCTCTCTCTCTCTCTCTCTCTCTCTCTCTCTCATCAATAAAAACATATCCTCAGGTGAGGATTTTAAAAAAATGAATAAATGTAGAGCTAAGAGAAGAGTGATTATGGGAAAGAGCATTCCAGGCAGAGAAACAGCAAACACAAGACACAGAAGGATAAAGAGAGTAAGGTCTAGAAAGTAGCTGAAGGCTGAGTGACAGGTATACCAAAGGTGTGACAGGAGGACAGATGTGAAGTAGGCTGAAGAGATACATGAGGAGCCAAGCACAGTGAGTCTTGCAGTTCCTCCACAAAAAAACAGAGGGCTCTAATTTGTATACTTAGAGCCTCTCCTTTTTGAACATGGATCCAACTTGATCCAAAGAAGCCAATCTATCTCTTGGTAGTTAGAGAGAACATCTTCTCTTTTTCATTTCCTTTTCTGTTTTGTTTTTGAGAGGGTGATGATGAGGAGGAATATGCCCAGGCTCAACTGCATGACCTGATTTCACCCATAAATTCTTGCAAATGCCCAATCAGTATTTTGGCCCAGGTTCCTTTCAACAATGGTTGCTATTTAGAGCTGATAATTATGTGCAGCTATTATTACCCAGAATGGAGAAACCTCAGCAGTTCACAAGTTCAGCTTAGATAAGCAGTTTAACATTGGGTTGCTTAACCCTCCCTCATGAGCCAACATGATACTTCTGCCTTCCCATCTTCCCTAGAGGCCAAGTCCTGAGCTGCAAATCCTTCAGCCTCGAGACCATGCGTGGGGGAATCTTTTTCTGTCAAGGGCCATTTGGATATTTATAACATCATTCTCAGGCTATACAGAATTATCCACCTAAAAATTAGCCTGCTATATTTTGTCAAACATTTCATTAACTCACACCTAATGCCTTGGCAGGACCAGACACCCCTGCTCTAGAGCTTTCTATGGCCACTCTAGTTGCATATCATCATTGTAGATGTTTCCCATGACATTGCTCACCTTGAATGTTCCTCTGAGACCCCACATGGTTTGGTCCTCTTCTTGCCACTGCCACACACATGCCTCCCTCTGAGCTTGCTCTTCTGCAGGCTTCTTCATCCTGTGGGGAATGATTTCTAATCACGGGAGCACTGGGAGGGAAGTTGAGGAGCAACACAAAAGGTTTCAGAACCTCTGAGAACTTTATTTACCCCTGGGTACCACCAAGCTCTTGCTCTCATGCCCTTTATGGGGCTTCAGGGGATAGTGAAGATGGACTCGGCAAACTCACATGTCCAATGTTTGGGACATCTGTCTTCTGTTGCCTGGGCATACTAGTATTTTTCTCTGGATTGGGTGAAATTTTGAATAAAGATTCCTGCATTTATTTCCGGAAATTTTGTGCGTCATTGTAAATCATATGTAATTATGTGTATAAGCGCCAAAAAAAGAAATATTTGGGTTGGAACTCTAAAGCTTTGATTTGGCTACTTTAACCAGTTAGATTCAATTGAATGGAGTCATTTTCAATACACCCCTAAAGGTAGTTACGTAATAGTACTGCGGCTTTCCCAAGGACATTGAGTGAGAGAGTCAGGTTCATTAAGGAAACAAATTATCTTTAGTGAATGGATTGGTCCATGACAACATGGTGATTAAAACCTTCGCATCTTTGACAAAGCAGCAGAAGTAACTTCTATTGCTGCTGCTGCTGCTGCTGCTGCTGCTGCTGCTGTGTGTGTGTGTGTGTGTGTGTGTGTGTGTGTGTGGCACGGGGGGAGGGTGTAGAATATGTTCATTTGAGTGACTTTTTAAACTATTTACAAGGAAACACCCCACAGTATAGGCAGATTATATACATATGTATATATATTTTTTTAGTTTTATTTTTTAAGTTTTTATTTATTTATTTTGTTTAATTTTCTTTTTAAAAATTTTTTATTAAATTATTACATGTGTCCTTATCCCCTCATTACCCCCTATCCCCCCCACTCATGCCCTCACCCCACTGTTGTATGTGTCCATTGGTTAGGCCTATATGCTTTCATATAAGTCCTTTAGTTAATCTCTCCCCCCTTACTCCACCCTCTCCTACCTTCCCTCCAAGGCCCGACAGTCCAATCCATGCCTATCTATCTCTGGATCTGTCCTTGTTCATCAGTTTATATTTTTCATTATGTTCCACAAATGAGTGAGATTATGTGGTATTTATCCTTCTCTGACTGGCTTATTTCACTTAGCATAATGCTCTCCAGTTCCATCCATACTGTTGCAAATGGTAAGAACTTCTTTTTTACTGCAGCGTAGCATTCCATTATGTAGATGTACCATAGTTTTTTAATCCACTCATCTACTGATGGGCACTTAGGCTGTTTCCAAATCTTAGCTATGGTGAATTGTGCTGCTATGAACATAGGGGTGAATATATCCTTTCTAATTGGTGTTTCTAGTTTCTTGGGATATATTCCTAGAAGTGGGTTCACTGGGTCAAGTGGGAGTTCCATTTTTAGTTTTTTGAGGAAACTCCGTACTGTTCTCCACAGTGACTGCACCAGTCTGCATTCCCACCAGCAGTGCACGAGTGTTACTTTTTCTCTGCCTCCTCTCCAGCACTGGTCATTTGTTGATTTGTTGATGATAGCCATTCTGACAGGTGTGAAATGGTACCGCATTGTCGTTTTGATTTGCATCTCTCAGAATATTAGTGACTTTAAGCATGTTTTCATATGTCTCTTGGCCTTCCTTTTGTCTTCTTTTGAAAAGTTTCTATTTAGGTCTGTTGCCCATTTTTTTATTGGATTGTTTATCTTCCTTTTGTTTAGTTGTATGAGTTCCTTGTAAATGTTGGAGATTAAACCCTTATCGCTGATAACATTGACAAATATGTTCTCCCATGCAGTAGGCATTCTTACTATTTTGTTGATGGTTTCTCTTGCTGTGCAGAAGCTTTTTATTTTGATGTAGTCCCATTTGTTTATTTTCTCTTTAGTTTTCATTGCCCTAGAAGCAGTATCAGTGAAGAAATTGCTTTGGCATATTTCTGCTATTTTGCTGCCTGTGGATTCCTCTAGTATTTTTATAGTTTCCTGTCTTACGTTTAAGTCTTTTATCCATTTTGAGTTTATTTTTGTGTATGGTGTAAGTTGGTGGTCTAGTTTCATTTTTTGCATGTATCTATCCAATTTTCCCAACACCATTTATTGAAGAGACTGTCTTGACTACATTGTATGTTCATGTCTCCTTTGTCGAATATTAATTGAGCATAGTGGTTTGGGTCAATTTCTGGGTTCTCTATTCTATTCCATTGATCTATATGTCTGTTCTTGTGCCAGTTCCAGGCAGTTTTGAGAACAGTGGCTTTGTAATACAGCTTGATATCTGATATTGAGATCCCACCTACATTGTTTTTCTTTCTCAGGATTGCTGCAGCTATTCAGGGTCTTTTTTTTATTACAGATGAATTTTTGGAGTTTGTTCTAAGTCTGTGAAATATGCTGTTGGTATTTTAATGGGGAGTGCATTGAATTTATAGATTGCTTTGGGTAGTATGGACATTTTGATGATGTTGATTCTATCAATCCATGAACACGGTATGTTCTTCCATCCGTTTATGTCTTCCTCTATCTCTTTTTTCAATGTCCTGTAGTTTTCCGCATATAGGTCTTTTACCTCCTTAGTTAAGTTTATTCCTAGGTATCTTAATTTTTTTGGTACTATGGTAATGGGATTGCTTTTTTAGTTTCTCTGTAAGTTTATTTGTTTATTTCCTCTTTAGTTTCCATTGCCCTAAAAATCCCATAGATTTCTTGGTGTTAACTTTGTATACTGCACCCCTGTTATTCATATGTTGCTTCATTTCATGTTGTCTCATAGCTCCCTTAGGCTCTCCTCCTGTCTTTCAAAAATTTTTTTTTCCAATTGCAGTTCAGTTTGGGTGTGTTTTGCTTCCCTGTCTTCTAATTTGCTAATTCGTTTCTCCGCTTCTCCTAGTCTACTGTTGAAACTTTCCATGGTGTTTTTTTATTTCAGTTATATCACTCTTCATTTCTTCTTGATTCTTACATAAGTTGTTGATTTTTTCCTCCATTTGGTTTATGAACTCTGCACCCTTATTCTGAATTCTTTTTTTCTGACATATTGCATGCCTCTGTTTCACTTAGCTGCTTTTCTGAAGATTCCTCTTTTTTTTTCCTTTGGGGGTTTCTTTGTCTATTCATGTTTGAGCTCACTGACAGATCTAGATGTTGAGTAGTTCCAGGGCTGCTTTTTGGGTGGCAGTGGCTCCTCGGGCTGCGGTTGTTCCTCGGGAGGTTGCAGTAGCAACTGCTCCTCAATTGGCAGCACTCCCCTGGTGGGTGCTGTTTGCAGCCATGGTGGCTCCTCTGGCTGGTGGGGGGAGGCTTCTTGCACAGCTGCTGTTCATCAGACAGAGGGTGTGCTGATCACGAGGCTGCTGTTCCTTAGATGGGGGAGGGCTGCATGCTGCTGCTGTTCCTCTGATGGGGTAGGCTGCTTGTGAGGCTACTGCTCCTTGGACAGGGGCAAGTTGATTGCAGGGTTGCTGTTTCTAAGATGGGGGTGGGCTGCTTGCATGGCTGCTGCTCTTCAGATGGGAGATGGGCTGCTTGTGCGGCTGCAGCTCCTCGGATGGGAGTGAGCTGCACATGTGGCTGCTCCTCCTTGGATGGGGATGGGCCACTTCCCTGGCTGCTGCTCGTCAGACAAGTGCAGACTGTGTGTGGCTCTACTCCTTGGACCAGCGTGGGCTGTGCAGAGCTACCACTCCTCGGACATGGGCAGTCTGCTCGTGGAGCTGCTGCTCCTTGGATGGTGGCAGGCTGCTCAGACTGCTGCTGCTCCTTGGATTGGGTAGGCTGCTCACGCAGATGCTGCTGCTTGTACAAGGGCAGGTTGGTTGCACAGCTGCTGCTCCTCAGACTGGTGCCAGATGCAGGCACTGTGCAGCTGCTGCTCCTTAGATTGGTCGGGCTGCTCACGTGGTTGCTGCTCCTTGGATGGGGGAGTGGACCGCTCACACAACTGCTGCTCCTTGGACAGGGGCAGGCCACATGAGGCTGCTGCTCATATGCCTGAGGCGAGCTGCATGTAGGGATGATGCTCCTTGGACAGGAGCAGGTTGCTCACATGTCTGCTGCTTGCGTGGTTGCAGTGCCCTGGACTAAAGTGTTGGGTTGGTCAGAGGGGAGCGTGCTTCAGAACTCACAGGAGCCTGTGCCCGGGGTGGCTGGAGACTTGGTGATATGGGACAACAGCCTAGGTAGCAGGTCCCTGGCAGGGGTGGCAGCACTGTGTGGACTGGTCAGCCCTTCAGGCTGCCCCCTCTGAGCTCAGTCTTCCGTGATTATGGAACTAAGATCTCAAATCCCCTGGTGCCAACATTCCTGCAGATCGCCTTTCCGCAGTCAAAGGCTGTGCCTGTACCAAGGAACGCGGCTGGGAGCCACACAATTTCCCTCTGACCCTCTGGGCTCAGAGATCTGGCAAACTTTCCTGCCCGAATCCCTGGTTTTTACCTTTCCAGAGGAACTCTGCCCTTTCTGGCTGCAAACTGTTTCACCAGCTGAGTCTCCTTTGCCAATTTGGGGTGGATGTTATTCGTTTCAGCTGCTCATTCTATTTGTTCCAGGACAAGCCTTGGGACACATCTGTCTATTCCACCGCCATCTTGTCTCCTACATATGTTTATTTTAGAACTACCTTGGAACAACCACATCTCATTCTTTTTAAAAAATATATTTTTATTGATTTCAGAGAGGAAGGGAGAAGGAGAGGGAGAGAGAGATGAAATATCAATGATGAGATAGAATCTTGGATTGGCTGCCTCCTGCAAGCCCCACACTGGGTTTCAAGCCTGCAACTCAGGCATGTGCCCTGACCAGGAATGGAACAATGACCTCTTGGTTCATAGGTTGATGCTCAACCACTGAGCCACACTGGCCAGGCTAGACAGATAATATTGAGGGACAGCTTAATTCAGACTGGCAGAGGTGATGTTCTTCAGAAGACACAACCCCTCACATGCAGTAGTTTTTTGTTTGTGGAGGTTTTTTTGTTGTTGTTGTTTGCTACTGATAAGACTACTTATCAGCTCAGTGCTCTTGCTCTTATCTGTAGCAGCTAAAACTATCTCAGGGCTTGTGGAACATATAAATAACACATCTTTGGGAAGCACTTCTTGGTTAGAAGTACTGGTTGCTAGCAACATGAACTTACCTGGCTAATTGAAGTCTTGAAGAATGTATTAGGCTATTGGGAAGTTCACAGTGAAGAATGAGAAGATGGAAAGGTAGGTAGGTGCTGTTGGAAGGTCAGGAAGATGGGAGCAGGCAGGGAAGCAAAGCAACAGGCAGGTCAGCCTGATCAAACAGGGTTGCTGCTCTAGGACCTGACCTCCTGCAGTTGAGTTCTGAGATCAAGGTTCAAGGTCCCAGGAGAGAGCCTGTCTTCTCTATGCTGAGTCTGTGAAAGGTGAGTCTGGCTCTGACCATTTGATTTCTGGGCCATTAGTGACCCTTGTTTCAAGAATATTTGGAACAGGAAGGTGGTACTGGAATGCTTCTCCAAGGACCACAATGGGGCCTTGGGAAAAGATTACTTTCTGGTGGAATATTAAGGTAGTTATGAAATTAGGGTGTTAAAATAGATGGTGAGCAAGAGAAAGAGAGACCTTTTGTATCGTCTTTTTATTATTGAAAATATTACAGATATCCCCTTTTTCCCCCATTAACCCTCTCCACCCCTACATCTGCCCCTCTTACCCACCAAGGCCTTCATCACACTATTGTCTCTGTCTATGGGTTATGCTTATAACTTCTTTAGAAAAACTCATAGGTATAAGCTGTTTTGACTCAATACCTCCCATCTCTACCAGGATAGATTCCAAATTCCAAATGTCATGATTCCTTTGCAATTCAGTGATTGTCTATCCCACCATTCTGAGAATGGCAGTTGGTGTTGGGGAATTGGAAAGGGAAACTAGGAACACAATCAAAAATGGTTTGGCCACATTGAACCCTCAGAAGGTAAAGCATTTCATGCTAACATAACTAGTGTTTTCATACACAATTCATTATTTTTTTCTCATAGGTCTCTGTTTCACACACATAAATGAAATTGCTCACTCATTCACCCACTTGGTATTTTATTTTCTATGAAAAATTTATTGAAAATTGACTTTGCAAATATTCTTGAAATAAGGGTCACTAATGATCCAGGAGCTCACTTCCTAGACAGGAAGTCAAATCTCCAGTCGCCTATAATAAAAGGCAGAGTGGAAGAAATGGCAAGGACAGAAGTATGAAGAAGGAGAAATAATGTCCAGTAGGAGAGTAGTAAGGAGGGCTGCCCAGAGAAGGCAGTATTTGAGCCAGGCTTTGAGGATAAAAAAAAATGCACCCTTAAAACTAGGGATTCCCACACATAAAGCCTTTGTTGCATTGTTGGAGATGTATGTGTAGGTATGTGTGCATGTACAGGTCCACAGGTGCATAATCACATGTGCATTCATACAGGGTGATAGTCAAGACTTTAAGGCACATTGGCACTGGCCAGTTAATTAGAACTGTCACTGGCTAGTCCAGCACACCAAGTTGTAATTCAGCACCAGCCTTGCCTATGAGGGTATCAATGGAATCCCTCTTGTACATATTTAACTCAATCAAATGCAACTACACCCACTCAGATCAATTTGGGTATCATTCCCTTCAATTGGGTCATGCCTTGAGTAGGCATGAGTTGGGAGATAGGAATCCTATGTTTCCTTTTCTATCCTTGTTCCCTAGTGTACCTTCTAGAGTAGGCATCTGCCTATGTTGAGGGTGATTCTGCTACTTAAAAATATATATTGATCCTTAAATTCAAGTCTACTGTATTCTGGAGTGTACCACCAAAGAACAGAAGCCTCTTTCCATAGTGGTGAACAGATTGGCTTTGTTGCCCCCACTGCCAAAGGCATGCCTGTGTGTTCTACTTCATCCATAGTTCCGAGGATGTACAGGAAAAGGCCAACTCTTGTCAAGTTTACCTTGCTGTCATTAGAACCAAGCCCCCTATTATATGCTTTTCTGTTAACCATCTGATACAGGCATGTAGGTAGCATGACAATAGATCATGAGACTGTAAACAGCAATAGTCTCCAATTAATGTTCCCCAGTAGACAGTAGCCATTGGTTATGAGCCATTCTAGACTTGCAGATATAGCTGAGTAGAATCACATGGCACTTCCCTTTTTGCTCTTCACTCCTTACCCCCTGGAACCATCACTTCACCTCTACACAGAGCCTCCTCCTACGGGACCCCCAAACACCTTGTTGTTGGTAGTGAATACAGAAGAGAAGCTGACTGTCTATTGCTTTCCTTCATGTCTGAGTCCCCAGCAGCCACTGCCTCTCTTCACCTCTATCCCTTACAGCTTCCTTCTCAAACTCTACATCCCATCAACTGATTGCAGGTATTTCCAATCTTCTTGGTTGCATAGTCATATCAGTAAAAGAAATAAAACTTTGGTCACACACATACACACACACACGTTTGTTTATTTACAAGTGCATATATTTTCTTATCTTATTGGTAAATGGAGTCAAGTGGTCAGAGCTTGGACCCAGAGCTGGGATTTGAGTCCTGGCCTAACCTTTACTGACTGACCATGAGCAAACTAAAAAAAAAAACAAAAAATGGTGGAAAGAAAGTGTGAAATAATACCACCTATCCAGTAGGATTGTTGTGAGAATTAAATAAGTCAATAAGTGTGGAGAGCCTGATATAAAGTCAATCCTAACCATTGGCTCTTGTTTTTATTAGGTAATGATGGGGTTCATTGCCAGTGATGGGGAGACAATAGTGGAGAGGTGTTTGAGACAGCTTGTTTCTGGTATTACCATGGCAAGGAGATATTTCACCCCCAAGAAGCCACACGTGAATATTCTCTTGGAGAACTTGTGATGTGTGGAGAAAAGCAATAGCACTATTCCCATGAGGCATTGTGGAAATACAGGCTGGTAAGCAAAACACCACATTCTGAATACTCAGCCTTCCAAGAGAGATGTGGTGTAGCCTTAATGATGATCCTACCTGGGAAGGTGATGCTAGCACCAGAGTCAGGCTGGAGGGAGTAGAGAAAGCAAAAGCTTTCTTTATTTTATTTTATTTTTTAATTTTTAATTTTTATTACATAAAGCTTTGCAAAGATTAGTACATATATCTCTTTTTCCCCCTGCCCTTCCCCCAGCCTCCCCTACCCCCCAGTGTTTTGTGTCCATTGGTTATGCTTAAATGCACACACAAAAGTCCCTTGGCTGATCTGTTACCCCCCCCCACCCCCCCGCAACATCCCTGTCCTTGTTGCTGTAATTTGACAGTCTGTTTGATGCTGCTCTGCCTCTGTATCTATTTTGTTCACAAGTTTATAATGGTTATTATTATCCATAGATGAGTGAGGACATGTGGTATTTTTCTTTCATTGACTGGCTTATTTCACTTAGCATTATGTTCCATTCATACTGCTGCAAATGGTAAGAACTCCTTCCTTTTTACAGCAGCATAGTATTCCATTGTGTAGATGTACCACAGTTTTCTAATCTAGTCGTCTGCTGATGGGCACTTAGGCTGTTTCCAAATTTTAGCTATGGTAAATTGTGCTGCTATGAACATAGGGATGCATATGTCCTTTCTGTTTGGTGTTTCTGGTTTCTTAGGATATATTCCCAGAAGTGGGATCACAGGGTCAAAAGGGAGATCCATTGAAAGCAAAAGCTTTCTTGCTGGATTAGTTGGCTGTGGTCAGCTCTGGGTTTTCAGGCCAGGCTTGAGGAATAAGACTCTCAGAGGACTGTTATTTGGATAAGTTAGAAAGTGTAGATGAAAGTGCAAAGTGCAGAACTGGTGGTGGTAACCTGACTCTATAACCCTGCACAGTGTCTAGCAATGGGCATTACTAAGGTCTCTGGATCCACCGTTCCTCAAGCAGTTACAAAGGGCAAAGCTGAGGGTGGTAACCCAACTCCACAACCTTGTATAGCATTTGGGCAGTAGACAGTCCATGGATTCACTGACACTGTAAGCAGTTATTGGTATGTTAAAACAGTCAAGATCCATTATTACAAAGAACTGCAAATTTAAGGTAGGGTTGTCTTTCAAGGAATGCTTTTTAAACCATGGAGAATAGATTTTTTTGGTTTGTTTTAATTATAAAGTAACCATGGTTAACTCTCCCCAAGCAGTGGAATTTTAATGAAAACTTTAGCTAAAAAGTAATAAAAAAAATTCTAGAAATTAAATAGAGTATCATCCCAGTATTGTTCAGAGGCCCCTCTCCAGTCTGGGGACAAGATAGTGTGTTTTTCTGGCATACAAAAAAAAAATGTAGTGTCAGCTCCTGTGTTGCAATTCCTTCTGGAATTCATTTTCAGAGACTATCATTTATCTTATTGAACTATTAACACCATTTATCTCCAATTTATAAAATGTCTTCCTTTATCTACCTCCCTTCAACAGCCATAGTTATCACTCCCACAAACACATGCATATCACAAGCTGAACTGTTAAATAAGCTTATGTAGAAATGTCTGGGACTTATAAGCACTTTATCTTGAAGTTTTCCTGTTGCTCGTTGAGCATTTCTTACTATCTGGTTATTATATTTAGTGGTCACTTTAAATGACAGACAGATCACTGGAATTGTAGTAATTGCTGACACAAGAAAAAAAAATCAGAAACCATTAAAGTTTCAAAGTTCATTTGCATTCAAGCAATTGAATGAAGTCATACAAAATCAGGGACTAATTGTCTATCCTTGGCCCCTCGGTGTGAACACAGCTCTGGTTTCCAAATAGAAAATTCTTGCTTCAGAAATCAGTCAATGGTCTGATACATATTTAATTCAGAAGCTCAGTTTGAACCCCAAGGGATGGCTGCGCACAGAATCGCCTTGATTTATCCCATCTGCCTCCAGGTCATCCCAGGGACAGGCGGTGTGTCCCTCCCGGGGGAGGCTGACCACCGGCCCGCAGGCACTCATTTCTCTTTGTGAAAAACCTGGCCTGGCCATGTTTTCCAAATAGTATTCCCTTTCTGAAATGCAAATTCACACTCTTATTTCAAATCCAGGTGAAGACTCAGCACATCCAATCGGCTGTTTCAAGGCCAGGCATAGAGTAGCGACCTATCAAGTGATGACATTTTTTAGATGTATTGGGTCCTGAAAAGGTGTTTGAAACAAGAATCAAATTAAAAAATGAGTGGTTACATATGTGTAACTGACTCTGTTGCAAGCCATTACAATGGAATGTGTTGAGGCCGCCATTTGCTTCAATTTTAGAGACCCTTTCCGGACGGAGGCCGCGCTGTTTGCTTGGCTGTTGGATATGTTCCTGCCTATGATATTGGAACTGGGGTTGGACTCACCCTGGGATCCCAGCTCAGTGTCCCCATTTGTGAGAAACATGATCACAGAGGTAATCATTTGACTGCTGAAATATTGCTTTTCAAACATTGAACCCTCCTTTAAAAAAAAAAACCACACAAAAAACACAAGGTCTGTATCTATTTTATCTGGACCAGTAGTAGTCATAACAGCCATCTCTCTTTGGAGGGAAAAATGAGCTATCAGTTTTTCTCAGGCTTGAGCATTCTCCCACCTGTCCTCAATTTAATGCACAAATGAAAGCACATAAATCTTTGTGACATTTTGGCATAAAGCACCTACTTCAGATGACTCCTTTAGGAAACTCTGAACCCAGGTGTTTGGTTTTTGCATAAACTTTGCAAAATGAGAATTGTAACGCGCCGGGTGTGTACACACACATCCATACACACACGCACCTCCCCCAAAAGGTGGTTGCGTCTGAAATGTGGTGAGCTGAAGGGATGTGGGTGGGGGCGGGGGAATAACATGTGTGTAAACTTAATATATCTTTTCCTCACCTTAAGTTGGACCCAGACAGTTAAATTATAATTACAGCCCCATGTGGAGGGGGAGGAAGGACTGAACGCCAGCACTCGAAGCCCTTCAGCCATGGGTACTTTGTCAGGTAAAATAAACACTTCCCATTTTCAGCCTGGGGTCAAACTCCACAAAAGTCATGAAAGATGGGACCCTCACCAAGAACCAGATTGTGATGTGGTGAGAATGACAGCAACATCAGGAAGAGAGAACAAAATGGTAAGTTACTTCTCTCAAGCCATATGGTTCAGGAAGGCTGCTCCAGGCTTACCTCAAAGGGATATAAATCCTCAGCAAAAGGCATGGTCGATTGGGGCTACTGCCACGTCTGGTGTGTGGAATGGGAAGGTGTCCTTCCATGGCCAGAGAAACTGGTCATGAGAAGTGCAGTGGCCCAGGCTGGTCTATGCTGTCCTTGGCATGTTTTCATCAGATCGTCTGCTCCTTTCACGAAATGGTGAGGCTATAAAACTAGAAACATATGGGGAGGAAGCCAGTCTGGTTTCCTAAGAGAATGAAGGTGATGCTGAGAGAAGCAGAGAGGAGAGAGGGTCTTGGGTATATCTGAGGTCCTGATTACATTCATCCCTGAGGCCACCATTTCCACTATTTCAAGAGCCCAGTAAATTCTCTCTTTTTTGCCTAATCTAGCTAATAAGTTTCTGTCCCTCGTTACTGAAAGGGCCCTGTCTGATACATCCATCATAAAATGAAATTTATGAAAAGATTATGTTTGTTTGATCTAATAGTATCAATGCTAGTAATATTAATTGCTAACATCTATTAAGGACTTACTATAGATGCCAAGTCCTATCCAAAGGATGCTGTACATATATTTTCTTTCACTTAATATACAACCCTTTAAGATAGAAGCAATTATTGTTCCTTTTTACAGATAAGGAAATCAGGGCACAAATAGGTTAAGAGGCTCGCCCAAGAGGTGAACTTCAAACCCAGGCCTCAGAGCCCAGTCTTATAACCACCCCTCATTTCATAGGCAAGTCATGATGGGGGACAGCACCATCACTCCCACTAACTTGCCATTCTGTGTTCTTGAGTAAGTCATGAGTGGAGTCAAAGCCAACGGGTCCAGAGACCACACCCAAGTCTATGCTGCAGCCAGAATGGAGAGACAAGTACTGCTCTCTATCAGTAGTTAGAGAGACTTCAAATTATTGTAGCCTTTTCCTAGTATTTCCCCAACATGCTTTTCCTTTTGTTTCCCTTGAAAACTGTGCCTAAGGGGAAGCCGTTGTATATGTGAGCCCCAAATAGCATATGTGTTGCAAGAAGAGAATGAATTCAATAACCCTTGGATACTCAATGGTTATCTCAGTGGCACTCAGATTTGAGGGGCGGGGAGGGATCAGAACCACCTGGAGAAGCTTGCTAAAACCCTGGCTGCTGCGTTTCTGACTTGGTTTCTGATATAATGGGTCTGAGCTGAGCTAGAGAACTTGTATTTCTAACAAGTTCCTGGGTGAAGCTCGTGTTGCTGATCTGGGACCACACGTTGAGAACCATTGCCCTGCAGCAACTGCAGCTGACTGGTGTGTAAGCACACATGAAATGTCAGGTCAGTTCAGTAGAATACATTAGCAATTTCATTATTTAGTTGCATTGCTGATAGGTTAGCCTAGCTGGTCCCTCTTCCAAAATGGACACATGAAAGTGAGCATATTTCCGGGGCACTCAGATGAATAAAATGGCACATGAAGATATTTGACAATTTCACAAGCAAGAAAATATTAAACTACTATCATTTTATTATGGTAATAATTACAGGTTATCATATAAAAATAACTTGCAATGGCGTATTGCTCTTTGTTTTTGAACAAAATCACATCTTTTTATCACTATGATTGGTGCCAAGTGGTTACAAGTCTTTCCAGTATTTGAGTACTTCCGAGTACGTGAGTGTGTGCCTGCTTTCACCTGCAACTCATTATGAGAATACAGTGGGGAATGATCTCACTGTTACCAACCTTTGTGTTAGCAGATATTTGTTATGCAAATGATGTGGGTGAGCGGAGCTGATGTCATTTTACTATCTTAATTTAAATAGTTTTCTGCAAATGGACCAAAACATGGGCTAGACCCATATAGAGGAATTGTGATTAATTTTGTCCTTGGGACATAAATATATCCTCTGGGGATATCAGGCAAATTACAGGCACCTATTTTTTAATGCAAGATTCCACTGAAAATGTTTCTCTCTGGAAGCCGTTCTTTGAGCCTCAAAGGTATCTCAACTGTAAAGTTAGGCTGAACAAAATAGACACGAAGCAAAGGAATATCTTCAGAGAAATTTGTTTTTCTCAAGAAATCATTTTTATTACATTTTGTTTATGAGAGAGATGGGCCTGTAGTTTTCTTAACTTGTAATGGCTTTGTCATGTTATAGTGTCAGGGTTATGCTGACCTCATAAAATGAGTTTAAAAATGTTCCCTTTCTTTAAACTTTGAAAGAATATATATAAAAATTGCTATTAATTCTCCTTAAATGTTTGGAAAACTTCACTCATGAAACCATTGGAATCTGGAGTTCTCTTTGTGGGAATATTTTTAGTTAAAGACTTAATTTCTTTAACAGATTTCTTGTTTCTTTCTGTGTTAGTTTTAACAAGCTGTGTTTTACAAGGGATTTATCCATTTCATCGAACTTGTTTAATTTATTGGCATAAAGTTATTCAACATAACCCGTTATGATTCTTTTAATGTCTATGTAATCTGCAATGTTGTGAGTGGCCTTTTAAAATCTTAATTTGTGTTCTCTCTCTCTCTCTCTCTCTCTCTCTCTCTCTCTCTCTCTCTTAGTTTTGCTCTGGGTTTATTTATCAATTTATTTATCTTTTCAAAGAACCAACTTTTGGCATTGTTAGGTTTCTTCATTATACATTGGTCATCTATTTCTTTGCTTTTTGTTTTGATCTATATAATTTTTCTTTTACTTCCTTTGAGTTTACTTTGCTAACACATTTATTGAGTGGAAGCTTGTATAATTTACTTTTACTCTTCTTTTATAATATATCAGGGGCCTGGTGCACAAAAATTTGTGCACTCAGGGGGTCCCTCAGCCCGGTCTGTGCCCTCTCGCAGTCTGGGACTCCTCAGGGGATGTCCACCTGCTGACGTGCTTGGCCAGCCTGAGTGAGGGGCTGATGGCTGTTTGCAGGCTGGCCAAGCCCCCCATTGTGAACCTTCACCCCATTGAGGTGTGGGAAGCCTTGGTGACGGGCTGAGGGCCATTTTCAGGCTACCCACAGTCCCTTCAGGGTTCCAGTCCCTACTGGGGTACCTGGCCAGCATGGGTGAGGGGCTGAGGGCTGTTTTCAGGCTGCCCACAGTCCCTTCAGGCTTCCAGTCCCTACTGGGGTACCTGGCCAGCTTGGGTGAGGGGCTGAGGGCCATTTTCAGGCTTTCAGGCTGCCCACAGCTCCCATTGACCCAAGGTCCAAGCGAGGCTGGATGGAATCAGGTTTCTGGGGTTTATTTATCTTCTATAATTGAAACACTGTTTCTTTGAGCTGAGGCCTAGGCAGGTAATGAAGCCTCCTGTTTGCTTCAGCTCTGTGGCTTCTATAATTAAAACATTGTTACCATGAGCAGAGGCTCAGCCAGCCTAGGCAGGCAGTTGCAATGGAAGCCTACTGTTTACTCTAGCTCTGTGGCTGCCAGTCACCATCTTGGCTGGGTTAATTTGCATACCACTGCTCTGATTAGCTGGTGGGTGTGGCCTGGCTGGTGGGCATGGCTTAGGTGTCCCAGAGAGATGATTAATTTGCATATTACTCTTTTATTAGATTAGCTGTAGCTAAAGCTGAAACTTCACCTCTAAACACTGCTTGAGCTACATCCCACACATTTTGATATGTCATGATTTATTATTGTTTAGTTCAAAGTAATTTTTCATTTCCATTTAAATAGTTTTCCTTTTTAAATTTATAGGTTACGTAGTATAGGTTGCTTAATTTCTAAGCACTGGAGATTTTCTAATCTTCTTATTACTAATTTCTAGTTTAAGTCCACTGAGATGAGAAATATACTCTTTTGAAATTTGTTGACTTGGAGCAAGACTTGCTTCTTTCTCCAGCCTATGGTCTATTTTAATAAAAGTTCCATATGTACTTAAACAATAATCTGTATTCAGTAATTATGGAGTATAGGATTCTAGATAAATTCAGTTAGTCAAGTTGGTAAGATGTTACTTCCTGAAAGAAAAAAAAAAAAGAAGTCTTTTCCACGGTGACTGAATGCACCTCCCGGAACTCTAAGCATCTTTGTCTCACTTCCATCTGCCTGCTCAGCATCTCTATCTGCAAGGAGCATTTCAAATTAATGTGCCACAAAGACACTCCCTGCTTTCCCCTTTCCTGTCTCCCATTTCAGTAATGCACCCAGTGCTGAGGCTGAAAATTAGAAGCTGTCCCCTATTTCTCCCTTTTTCTCACACCCACAACTCCACCGGGAGGTTCTGTTTCCTCTACTTTAAAATCTGATTGCTTCTCACTGCACGCCTACTACTACTTCCTTGGTCTAAGTCCCTGCCAATTCTTTCAAGGGTACTCTTGTAGTGACTTCCTAATGAGTCTCTCTATTTTGTTGTATCATCTTCCTTCTCCATCTCTAGACCCTGCCATGTCATGCAACAGAGCACACAGATTTTGTTTCTCCCATAACAATGTCATATTAAAAAAGAAAATCAGATAAAATCACTTCCTTACTAAAAACAAACAAATAGCCCAGCCCGCATGGCACAGTGGTTGAACATCGACCTATGAACCAGGAGGTCACACAGTTTGATTCCAGTCAGGGCACATGCACAGGCTATAGGCTCGATCCCCTTTGGGGGATGTGCAGAAGGCAAATGATAAATGATTTTCTCTCATCATTGATGTTTCTCTCTCTTTCTCCCTCTCTCTCCTCCTCTATGAAATCAATAAAAAGATTTTTTTTAAAAAAAGAAAACAACTATATGCCATAAAATTCAAAGGTTTTCTTTCACACTTAGAATAAATTAGAAAATCCTTACTATGGCCAATGAGGCCGTGTGTGATCTGGCCCTGCCTCCCTCTCCTTCTTGTCCATGGCTCCAGTCACAGTGGCCTTCTGGTTTTGCCTCAAAAAACTCCAGCTCACTTTCTCCTCAGAGCCCTGGCACTTGCTCTCCCCTCTGCCTACAATTCTCTCCCTCTGGTCTTCACACACTCTTCCATTTCACCTGTTATCTCACACATCACCACCCTGTTTATTTTATTATCATTATTTAATTATTTTTTTATTTTTTATTGATTTCACTGAGGAAGGGAGAGGAAGAAAGAGAGAGAAACATCAATGACGAGAAAAAATCATTAATTGGCTGCCTCCTGCACAGTCCTCACTGGGGATCGAGCCCACAACGCAGGCATGTGCCCTTGACCAGAGTTGAACCCAGCACCCTTCAGTCCACAGGCCAATGCTTTATCAACTGAGCCAAACCAGCTCGTGCTCACCACCCTGTTAAATACCCCATCCTACCTCCACTGAGCTGTCACTGGTCTCCACTTCTCCAGAATAAAATTTCTTCATAGCACTTATGAATACCACATATGACTCATAAAATCATTTTTAATTGTGTTTCTCTATCTTCTGCTCTAGAATATACATTCTATGAGGTCAGCACCCAAGTGGTCTGATTTATCATGGAAATCTAAGCATGTAAACTGGTACCTGGCATATAGCAAATACCCAGTAGATATATCTTGGTTAGATAAATGCATAAATGGTTGCATGGAGGATGAATGTTTAACTGAAAAAAAGTTAAGTTCAGTGAAGTTCATCCTCCTCTAGGTAGCAATAGGTTGTTCTCATTCTAATTAGAAAGTTGATTTACACACTTTATACTTTAAGAGGCTAAATTCATTAAAATATTCCATGATTTCTAATGTCACTAATTTAGGTTGGAGGTGACACCATTTAGTGTGAGTTGGTTTTATTTGAGACTGAAGAAGCCCCACAGTTTCAGAAGACTATGTGTGCAGACATCCATGTCTAAAACAGAAATATATATACTGTGTGTGTGCATGGGTGCGTGTGTGTGTCTAAAAGCAGCTGGATCATCTATACCTCATCCACAAGTGGCCAGGTCTGTAAGCATTGGTGCTGATGGGTTAGAACTTAAAGACAAGGTAAGGGAGGAGGAAATGTTTCCTTAGGTGCTACTTTTTGGCTTTCCGGGGAAGTATTGTTTCTTTCTGATTTTCAGTGTAACATGGCAAATATTACTATCTGACCACCACCATCAGCCGGATAGGCTAGGCCTTTATAAACATTATAAGTAATTTTCACCACCCTACAAATCCAGCATGGCTATTTCTATTTTGCAAATGTGGAAACTGACTCAGAGACAACTTACGCAAGGTGACTTGGCTGAGGCGTTACAGAACAACACTTCCCTGTTCACCTCTCTGTCCCCCAAGGTTAGCGCTCTTTCTGCTAAAAAACATATTGCCTCTCTTTTGTTGAGCATGGAAAAATTAAAAAAAAATAATATTCAGGGGTACAGAGTAAAGACTTCTTGCAAATGTATATATACTTGTCTCATATACCTATTCATAGCTTTTTATTATGAGCAGGCAGACATAGATATTTTAGGATATTCCTTACTTACAGCCTAGTGGAAGAAACAAAAAAAAAATGTTTCCAATGATTTTCAGCATTCAGATATGACTGTGTCATGGACTGTTCTTGTCTGATTGTTTTTATGTCATTGTGTGATCCTGCTTGAGACCAAAAAGCCTTTTGGGATTTTTTCAGAGGGTAGTGGCCCCTATTCTCATATTTTTTTGTGCCTTTACTTAGTTCATTTACTTAATTGTGTTTGTTTAATTGTTCCCTCCCTGATGTAGTCCAACCAAATACAGTATCATTCGTACCTTCTCCCACTAAACTGACCTTCTATTATGCATTTCAATTTTTTTTCTCTCTTCCACAAGAATAAAATAGGGACTTTATCTTATCCTGCTATATCCCAGGGCCCAGGACAGATCCTAGCACACAAGGAGGCCCCAAGCTACTACTATTAAATGAGTGCACGATGCCTCCACCTGCCAAACACAAGGCTGCACGGAGCCTCATTTGGAAGGGGAGCCTGGACATCCCTGGCTTTGGGGCATCGAGCAACTCAATGGAATGGCTTCATGCGGAACCTGTGTCCTGTGGTCATTATTGCCATTAGTTAGCCAAGCTGAGGATCAAGCCTCCTAATCTGAGTTGATTTCTACACCTAGGTTCTCAGCAATGCCTGGTTATAATAGCTGGTCTTCTCCTAATACAAAGGATGAAACAATATTTCTGAATAGAAGTTTTTAAATTGCTGAGCATTCTCCTTTTCCTTAATTTCCTTTTAAAATCTATGGTGCTATCTCACTAATAGACTTCATGGTAGCAGATGAATTTTCTAGAAGAGCTCTGTGACCAGGCACATGCATTTTGCCCATACAGTGCTTCTGGGGATGCTTTTGCAAGCCCTCGGAAGGCAGCAGTGAATGAGCTGAAGTCCATGCCACCGTTGAGACCATTTCAATCCTCTTGGAGAGAAAGATGATTAAATTTTAAAAGTACAATATTGAGGGTTGAGTTGTTAAATTGCATATCAATAACAGAGCCATCGTTTTAGCTAGAAAAATTGTTTCGAGGTCATGTACTGGAAAAAATGGTATCAGTGTTTCCTGGGGTTCTCCAGAGAGAACATAACTTCCAGATGTTCTTTCCCTGCATGTGTTAGGGAGTGCTCATCAGAAAAGGGTCCCTCAGCCCTGGACTCTGGTCTGAGCCTGGTGTTTGGGATCCACAATGTTGACCCTGCTATGGGTATTTTAACTACAAATCCCACCAACCTTCTGTTGCATGCATTTGTTTACTTAGCCTGTAATAAATAGCCTCACATACAAAGATTCCATCTGAACACAAACAGTCCCAGCCTTTCGCGAACTCTCCAGGAGAGCTCTGGGAGTACATGCTTGCTTAGGGGTAATCATCTCCAGGAAACACTGGTTGTCCTAGGAGTTGTCACTGCTGTCATCTTCCTGTGAAATTTCTCATCCTTTTGAATGCACACAAATGGGCATTTTCATGCAGAACACATCATTTTGAACTGAATTTCAATAACTCCTCTGGTGGCCGCCTGCCAGCCGGCCAATGTCCATCTTGTGAAACGAGCCTTGGTGAGTCTGTTTGGAAGCACGCTGGCTTTGGTTTTAGCAACAGACTAAAGGCAGAGTTCAGAACATATTTTGTGATATTTATTTTCATAGCATGAATAAGCAAAACCTTCAAGAAAGTGCTGATGGGTCTCTAATTCTCTAACTCCAGCTTAGAAAATAGAAATTCAGATTTTCTATTCCAATCTCCCAGCCCCACCTCATTCTCCCTCTTTTTCCAATGGGGGCTGCTCTTTGCTGGCCTTGGCAGAAGCAGGGATGTGTTGAAATGCTGTAAATTACAGTTAATGTGATATGGTTCTGTTTATCCTTGTCCAACACTGTTGAACCTACCAATTTTTCCCTTCTTGGCTTCCCATGAATTAAGGCAACCAGAGAATAGCCAGTTGGAAGGCTGGACCATTTTCTTTTTCAGTTAGAGTAAAAGACAGGCTTAACTGATGAATGCTGGCCCTAAAGAAAAGGTTTTTTGCTTCGATAAGGCATTCAGAAAAAGCCCAGGATACAGCCCTATTTACTTCAGAAGAAAAGGGATTATGTTCAGGGATGTAAGGAATTGAAAGCATGATTCCGTTTCCTAGAGGAGATTCACACCAATAAAATTTAAGTGAAAAATGTTGATGACTTCATAACTGTGAACTGAATATTAAAGAGACAGCTGCCATCTTTTAGTTTCTCATTCACAATGGAAAGGATCATCCTGAGCAGATGGTCATTGATAGGGTCTCATTGCCTCGCTCCTGACTCATTCAAGAGTGCTTGTATGCATGCATATAAGCACAAGCAATGGATGTGGACAACAGGGGGTGAGGGTGAGGGCAGAAGTGGGGGGATGAGAGGACATTAGGGGGATAAGGTAACATTTGTAATATCTTAATCAATAAAGGGGGAAAATAATAAATAAAAAGAGCAAAGACCTAAATAGACTAACTTCTCCAAAGTGGACATACAGAAAGTCAAGAAGCATATGAAAAAATGCTCAAAGTGACTCATCATCTAAGAAATGCAAATCAAAGCAACAATGAGGTACCACCTCACACCTGTCAGAATGGCTATCATCAACAAACAACAAGTGTTGGTGAGGATGTGAGAAAAGGAAACTCTCATACACTGCTGGTCCGAATGCAGACTGGCTCGGCCACTGTGGAGAACAGTATGGAATTTCCTCAAAAAGTTAAATATGAAACTCCCATTTGACCCAGTGATCCCACTTCTGGGAGTATATCCCAAGAAATCAGAAGAACCAGTCATAAAGAATATAGGCACCCCTATGTTTATAGCAGCACAATTTACAATAGCCTGGATTTGGAAGCATCCTAACTGTTCTTTAGTAGACGAGAGGATTAAAAAATTCTGGTACATTTACACAATGGAATTCTACACAGGTGTAAAAAAGAAAGAACTCTTACCATTTGTAACAGCAAATGGACATGGAGAGCATTATGCTAGTGAAATAAGCCAGAGAAAGATAAGTATCACATGACCATACTCATATGTGGAATTTAAAGAACAACATAAATTGATAAGCAAAAATATACTCAGAGACATAGAAGCATGGAACAGACTTTCAAACCTGAGAGGGAAAGCAGAGGAGAGTAGGTGGTGGGGAGATCAACCAATTAACTTGCATGTATATATGCATAACCCATGAACACAGATAATGGGGGGAGGGGTTGAAGACCTTGGGTGGGGTGCAGGGGCAGGCTGGGAGAGGTAATGGAAGAGAAGACAGACATCCTATCAAATAAAAGAATAATATGCAAATTAGGCATCACTCTATGACAAATATGGCCACCCCCATGACCACAAGATGGCCACCACCATAGCCACAAGATGGCTTCCCCCATGGCCACAAGATGGCGGCGCCCAGTCCAGCTCAGCCCTGCCATTGAAGTGGTCAGGCCTGTTAGCCAAGCAGGTGGCAGAGGAGGTGGGGGGCCTGAGGGCCAGAACAGGTGATCAGAGGGGGCTGGGGGTTCCCTGCCCCAGCCAGAGGCCTTCTGCAGAGGCATGGACAAGGGTGGGGCTGGAGATTGGAGTGGGGAGGGGCAGCACTGGTGATCGGAGAGGTATGAGGGTGCCCTAACCAGGCATAAGGCCTGAGCCAGAGGCCTCAGGCCTGGGCAGGGGCAAGGCCAGAGATTGCAGGGGCCTGGGCTCTGCAGAGCCAGCGATTGGAGGGGCAGGGGTGGAGCCTGCAATCACAGGGGTCTGGGCACCAGTGGAGCCGGTAAAGCAGGGGTCTGTGGGTCCCCAGTCCAGGCCTGTAGCCTTGGCCAGTGGCTGCCAGTGGGACAAGGGCAGAGCTGGCAATGGCAGGGGGCAGGATCAGAGCCGGTGATCGCAGAGGCCTGGGCTCTGTGAAGCTGGTGATTGGAGGGGCATGGAGGTCCCCTGCTCAGGCCTGCATCCTCGACCAGAGCTTACAGGCTTGGGCAGGGGTGGAGCCAGTTATTAGAGTGAATTACAGAGGAAACACCTTTTCTGATCGCTCATTAGCTAAGCTCCTTATATGCCACTGGTAATATTCTTAGTAACTTGGGTAATAAGAATCCAAAAAGGTTATCTAGGGTTTTTCCACCTCACTCCTGGAGAAAAAAAAAATGAACATCTGCTGCTGGAGGGCTAAGAAATGTCATATCCTGCCCTAGCCAGTTTGGCTGAGTGCATAATGCCTCAGCCTTCTGACTGCAGGGTCTGGGTTCAATTCTGACCAAGGGCATGTACCTAGGTTGCAGGCTCCTCCCTGGCTGGAGCCCAGGTCAGGGATCATGCAGGAGGCAACCAATCAAAGTGTTCCTCTCACTTGGATGTTTCTCTCTGTTTTTCCCTTCTCTTCCACATTCTCTAAAAATCAATGGAAACAAATCCCCAGGTGAGGATAAAAACAGAAAGAAAGAAATGTCATATCCTATGAAAGACACATCTTGAAAATGCCTAAAGAAAGTTGTCATTTTTTCATGGTGAAGGGACTCGAGTCGTGTTGATGAAAACACCTTGGTGGCTATGGTGACTGGCAGTGGCTACAGCAGTGGGGTGATGGGGCTGGTGGCTTCCCCTGATTAGCCTGGTCACCTCCCACAAAGGGAGGCCGGACTGCAGCTTAGGTCCACTCCCCAAGGAGAGCAGGGAGTGGGCCTAAGCCATCATTAGGACATCCCCTGAGGGCTCCCAATATGTGAGATGGGGCAGGCTGGGCTGAGAACCCCCCCCATGCATGAATTTTGTGCACAGGGCCCCTAGTATATAATACTTTCAACAATAAAGTTAAAAAAAAAGTGCTGTACCTTCACGGGCAAGCCTCTTGGATACAAATGACTCAAGTACTCTGGTTGTCATGGTGCCAAGTGACCAAATGCCAATTACTGGGCTTATTGGGAAGATGTGACATTCATCAAATTTTTATTTGAAATTAGAGAATTGATAGAGCTTTGTTTTCATCTAAAATGAGGTTTTGAGAAGGCACTATATGAGGGTTGAGGAATTATTTTGAGGGGAAGTAAGAAAAATCCACATATGTGCTCAGAACTAATAATCATAAATAAGTGAGGGGAAACTTTAAATTGGGCATTTATAAATTTTATGTTTTTAATATTATACAATTCCATTTAGGTTTGATTAAATAAACAAGACTGAATAGCAATGATTTTAATGAACAGTGGGGAGAAATTTAAGAAAAAACCCATCTCATCTCACAGTTAATAATTATCTTTAAAAGTGTGTAAAGGGTGATTAGAAAACTGTGATGTAAACTTAGGAGGTTGGTTATGAGCACTCTGAATTGTTCTTAAACAGAGGCAGATGATGTCTTATGTTGGTGAAGAGAGAAATTTCCCCTCCACAAATTCCCCTCTATCCTACACACAACTTTTCAGCGATGGGCCTGTCCACTCAAATTCCTTACATTTGTCTTGTGGGGGCACTGCACATTTGTATAAATTCATTGAACAAACAGAACTTTTGATTTTGCCAGATACTGTTTTAAGCATTTGCAAATATCAATTCTAGCTAAACCCCCATGACTCACCCTTGATTTAGATGCTTATATTTTCTTCTTTTGTCATGGGAAAATAAAAGCATCCGAGGGTTAAATAACTTCATTTATTTAACCTCTCATTGACTCAGTAGGCACTTTCAGAGCCCTTTCTAAGCATGGACACCGTACCTGGTACTCGAGCCATAGCAGGACTCTGACTTTGTTTCCACCTTCAAGGTATTTTCGGAATAGTAGAGACATCTTAATGAGAACTCACAATAGACAATGGCAAATAGAGTGATTAAAAACAATGTATAAAAATCCCTTCCTTAGCCCTGGTTGGTTGCTTAGTGGTTGGAGCATCATCCCATGCACCAAAAAGGTTGTGGGTTCAATTTCCAGTTAGGGCACATATCTAGGTCATCGGTTTGATCCCCAACCAGGCATGTATATGGGAGGCAACCAATCCATGTCTCTCTCTCTCTCTCTCTCTCTCTCTCTCTCTCTCTAAAATAAAGCAAAACATATATTTAGGTGAGGATTAAAAAAAACCTCTCCCTTACACAGCAATGTCTTACTGAACTTCTAGCATTGAGTACTTTTTGCATGTGTCTTACTGTGCTTGGCCATATGTGTGTTATCTCACTTTACTCTTAGGGGGTAGTCATTTTTTCAAATGATACCCACGAAGTGCCAATCTCAGGAGAGGCACAGTGACCACTGTCATGAGATTAGATTCTAGTCAGAGAGACTGACGTATCTCAAAATATAAATGAGATGGTTCAATGGTAAGTGCTACCAAAAAAGTGACACAGAGCTACAGGAGTGCACAGTGGGGGGGATCTGTGCTCATTGGGGAAGTCTGAAGAGGTCTCTTTGAGGATGTAACCATATGAAAGATGAAGAGGAATTGAGCAAATGAAATGGGGAAAGTATTCCAGCAAAAGGGAGCAGGATAATGTATGGAGAATTGGATGAATTCACTGAAAGCAAGTCAGGAAAACTCAGTGAGATATCAGTAAGGAGAGGTCAGACCCAGAAGGTCCTTGAAAGCCATGTGGGGAGGGAGGCCTTGCTCACTATGGCACTGAGAAGCTACTGGAGTGTGCAACACTTGGTGAATAATGGTGCTGATCGACATTTCTAAAGACAACTGTGGCTGTGTTGTAAAGAATGCATCATACTGGGCCCAAACTAGAAGTTGAGAGATTAGATCTCCAGGAGAGGAATACCTGAGTGATGGCTGTGGAGATGAACAGAAGCACAAAAATCCAAGAGATATTTTGGGAGGTAAACTGATAGGATTGCAGGTGATGAATATGAGAATAGTTCAAGAGTGACCATTTTACAGATGGGAAAACAATGGCCAGAGATAGAGAGGTTCCCAAGGACACACAGTGGGAAGAGAATCCATCTTCACTAGAGCCCTTTGACTACTAAACAAGCACTTCTACCCTCTGTTCAATGAGAACTAAGAAGAGGGAACCAGGAATCTTGACTGAGGAAGCTGAAAAAAATTCTAAGAAGGAAAGAAGATTTGATCTGGGTTTTGTAGATTGTGGGGGAGACAGGACTTGGGGACATTTTGGACAGAGAAAATTGTATAATAGCAAGCAAGATACAGGAACTGTGAGGGGTGAAGAAAACTCCATGTCTCAATTGGGGTAGTGATTAAAAAAGTTCTAACTCACTTAAAATGGTCCATTTAAATAAGCATACTTGGTGTCAGGTCTTACTTTCTAACACTTTGGCCCACTTGAAGAAACCAAGGATTCTCAAAGAAAAGGCTGTTTCATGTGAAAGACAGTCATATCACAAGAAAATGATGGTCAACTTGAAAGGGTTTCACTGGTAAGATCTGGAAAATTTTGGGCACCAAAATAAGAACTGTAATAAATTATAAAGCATGAGAAAAACAGGAAACTGTGAGTTCATACAAATAATAAATACATAAACGGGCAAGAGAGGAGATATTATCTGCCAAAGAGGGCTGAATGTGGACTGGTAAATGTGAAGGGGGTGCTGGAGTTGGAAAATCACCATTTTGCATCCACCATAATAAAGGTTTGTTCATGCAAGATTCATCAAAGGACACAAAATCCACAGGGAAATTTTAAGGAGGAGCAGGATATTTGAATGATTGTTAAGAATCTTCCCATAAATTTCTTATTAGTTTCAAGGGACAGAGTAGTAACTGCACAGTGGAGAAATTGGCTAACACTTGGGATGATTAACCTCAGCATCACACTGGAACTGTTGGCCACTGTGTGTCTCCAGATACATTATTCATATTCATAGCTGCAGTCGTTGACTTGAAATCGGATTAAAGCAGAGGATATCAAGAGGTAAGTCTCAAATGCAGAAGAGGAAAATAATGGCCAATGGATTTATTAAAAAAGATGCTCACCCTGACTATTATTCAGGAAAATGCAATCAAAGCAATGCAGTATTGATTTTCTCAGACTGATGTTATTTAAGTGATCAATGACTTGGTAAGGACATAAGAGAAGTAGAAACATTCATATTGTTTGTATGCATGTAACTTACTAAATATGTTTAAAGGTTAGCTTACTGGTATTTATCTATGTGAAATATCCTTACTCTTAGACTAAGCCATCTCAGGTCTAGGACTTGTTCCTAGAATCCACCACTAATTATATGCAGAAGAACATTTGTTCCAGGGCTGTTTGTGGTAGAAAGCAATTAGTAACTGTACCAGTTATCTATTGCTGCATATCAAATTACCACAAATTTAGCAGCTTAAAACAACACACATTTAGTGTCTCAGTTTCTGTGGATCTGGAATCCAGGCACAGCTTAGCTGGGCCCTCTGCTCCAGTCTTTCACAGGCTACAATTAAGGTGTTGGCCAGCACTGGAGACTCATCTGGGACTCCAATGGGAAAGGATTTGCTTCCAAACTGACATGGTTGTTGGCAGAATTCCGTTCCTTGTAGGCTATTGGCCAGAAGCTGCCCTTAGTTCCTTGCTATGTGGGCTCTTCTATAAGCCAGAAAGAGAGTCTGCCAGCAAGAGGCAAGTTACAGTCTCTTGTCTCCTCTCACAGAAGTGATGTCTCAACACCTTCACTTTATTCTATAGATTCCCTAGCCAGCCCACACTCAACGGGAGGCAATTACACAGGGGGATGATACCAGGAGGGAAGGACCCTTGGGGACCATGATGATCCAGGTCCATCAAGAAAGTCAAGGTTTAATAATTTACAGTAGCACCACGCAGTGGGAAACAATTCAGTAGTTTATAGAGAATGATGTCGATATGTGTGTATATAGACGTGGAGAGATTTCCCAAACCTATTGTTAAATGCATAAACACAAACAAAGCTATTTTGAAAACAAATGTGACACCATTTGTGTAGAAACAAAATATTTTTCCAAACAAAACATGTTTATCTGCACAAATATACACATGCATCCAAATACAAAGGAAGAGGCGTGGGAGGAGACACAGCCAACTATTGATGGTGGTTACCACATACTCAAGAGATGTGGGTCCAGGCTGGAGGTGGGGAGTAATGAGCAACTTTCTCATTTTGTTCATCATACTTATGGTTTTTTTTCAGTGGGAATATATTTGTGTTTTATATATTTGTTTCCCCCCCAAAAAAAAACTTGCGCTGGGGAACTGGGCCTTATGTCCAAGACTGTTAACTCTAGCCAATGTAGCACGCTATGCACAAACATGTCCCAACAGTGCCGTTTCAGTGTGCACATTTTCAAGGTTTGCTCGGTTCCATTCCAGCTTTTTCTCAGATGTTTGCGACTCTGCTTGGAACAAGAAACTAATAAGGACTCTGTTGTCCCAGCCCCAGAAGCTGCTCTGGAAGCACATGAGCAGGGCTGCAGGGAGCTGGCAGCTGGATTCTATCGAACTCTCTTCTTTCTGAGACAAAGGAAGACCACAGTAGCCACCCAGCGTGGAGCCTGGTGCTACGGGGCACTTCTGGGAGGTCACAGGAAGGGAAATGAGACAAATAGTCCCCTTTGCGGTGTGTCTTTTTGTCAGTTCTATGACTCACTTTATCATCAAAAGATGAGCCCGGGCTCTCGTGGTGGAGGTGCAGTCCTAGAGCTACCGCTGGCTGGGGACCTTGGCCCACTGCCTCATCCCTCTGTACCCAGTGGCCTCTTCGGTGAAACGGTGATGGCGATCCCATTGCTTTCAAAGGTTTGCTGTGGGAATTACATGAGCTGATGCATCTGAGGCACTTGGCTTAGTGCCCAGAACATATTACGCATTCCAGGAAGGCTAGCATCTGTGGCTGTTGTTGATGTTATTTATTGTTATCAATGAAAGTTGGCACTTACTAAACCCTTTCCAGATTCCCCAACGCAGCTCGGTGATAAGCATTGTACATATTTCATCTCATTGAATTTGCTCAACCTTCTGGAGTAGAAGCTATCCTGAGGTTCAGAGAGGTTAAGCTAACTCCTCAAGTTCACAAACTGGGAAGCAGTGGTGCTGAGCTTTGAACTCAGCTTTGTGTGTCTCTGAAGCTTCCACTATGCTCAACAATACTCTATTGCTTCCCAGAACTTCACATGCCATTAGTTTGCTCTTGGGCTGCAGGAAAACATTAGAGAACTTGGGAGGGGACCAGCGCACTTAGGAGAGGACTAGAGAGAATCTCTGCTGTAAAGACATGACAGGAAGAAGTGGAGGGATGAACACTCAGTGTGAAACTGTCCACAGCTTCCTCAGAAACAAAAACAAGGACATCAAGAAGTGAATAAAGAAAAGTTGGACTGGATTTGTACATTTAACTTGCTTGGTGTGTGTGTATACAAAACCTTTGCACTCAACAAGAGAACATCCATTCTTGTCACACACATCGAGTATTCACAAAACTGACAAAATTTCCCTTTCATCTGGTGGTGGATCTGCCACAAAACTACATGACTTCAGGGAGAACATTCAAAAGGAAATTTTTAGATTGCCTATTGCATTTTATTTAAGTTTCCAGATGTGTTCACACATATGTCACATTTCATTTTGATGAATAATGGATAGACCACCTTCATTTTTGTGTGTGTGGTTTTTCTTGTTTTGTTTTGTTTTTGTTGTTGTTGTTAACCCTCACCCAAGGATTCCCCGCCCCCCCCCATTGATTTTTAGAGAGAGTGGAAGGGAGAGGGAGAGACACACAGAGAGAAACATTGATGTGAGAGAGACACACCCATTGGTTGCTTCTTGTGTGGGCCCTGACTGGGGTGAAGGATGGAGCCTACAACCAAGGTACATGGCCTTGACCGGAATTGAACATGTGACCCTTCAGTCTGTGTCCACTGAACCAAGCCGGCTAGGACTAGACCACCTTCATTTTACTGGTGAGGCCACCAAAGCTGGGGAATAACCTAGTGAAGGTGCACCATTTGCCAATCTTAGTGCTAAGAAGGTGAACACAGGGCTGCCTCATTCTCAGAAACAGCCGCTTCTCTCTTCCAACAAGCTTTGCCTGCTCAGGAGTCGGAGGGTTAGTGAGAGTCGTATGGCCATTTCATGAGTTAAGTGTTCTGGATTCCCCTGGCCCTCTGCCCCTCTTTTTTTTTTCCCCTCAAACTTGTTTTCTGAAATAAAGTTCTAGATGAAAGCTGCAAGCCTGACAATCTGCAAGACAGACAATGACAAGTTGTTGGTGAGAATGTGCAGGCACTGAAGCCCTTTAACATTTCTGGGGGGGCGAGGGGGATGTAAAATGGTTCAATTACTTCGGAAAATAGTTGGCAGTTCCCAGAAATGTGAAAAATAGTTTAGCATATGACCCAGGTACCTACCTGAAAGAAATGAAAACATATATTCACACAAAAACTTGTGCACCAAATTTCATAGCAGCATTATTCTTGATAGCCAAAAAGTGGAAGCAGCCTGTGTCCATCAGCTGGTAGTTGGATAAACAAAAGAGGTATATCCATACGTGGATAAAAAGGGATGCCACAAAATGGATAGACTTGAAGATATGATGCTAAGTAAAAGAAGTCAGTAACAAAAGGCCACATATTATGCAATTATATTTATATGAACTGTCCAGAATAGGCAAATCCACGGAGAGAATGAAAGTGGATTTGTGGTTGCCTAGGGTTTGGGATGGGTGGGATGGGCATGACTGCTTATGTGTACTGTGCATGGGGTTTCTTTGTGGGGTAATGGAAATCTAAAATTAGATGATAATGATGGTTGAACAACTGTGAGTGCACTAAAAACTACTGAATTGTTCATTTTAAAGGGGCAAATTTTATGGTTGGGTAGCTGATTCAGGGTGGTCACATGCAAGCCAAACTCAGACTGATAAAATGGTCTGTGGCATTACTCATAGCAGACATTTGTCCTCCCAGGAAAGAACAGTCCCTGGGCAGATAGCCAGAGTGACAACTGTCTCAGAGCCTTCAGTGGGGATAATTCATTCCAAGCCCAGGGCGGACCAGAAGCCCTTTCATAGGAAGTGTATTAAGCAGCTTTCTAGGTCCTTTCCCCTTCATAGACATGTCCCAGAAGGCTTACTATCCATTATGTCTTCTGTTTTTGGTTCTCTGTTCAAAAATCCTATGATTCTCCATCGTGATCTGATAAAGGCAGCCAAGAGGAATGGAATCTCTCACGTTCTCATTAAATTCCTACCCACATATGGTACAGGTGGGGAGAGCTCCACATCTCCATCTGTTGCTTGTGGGACTTCTTGCAATATCCCAAGAAAAGGAATTTTTTGAGACTCAAATGGGAGCACGAGATATTGAGGAAAGCTTTATTTCTGTGGAATTAAACCTCTGAGCTTCTAAGGTCCCCTTTTCCTTCTTCCTGCCCTAGAAGAAGTGTAGCTTGCAATGACCCTGCCTGCTTTAGTCAATCCAATATATAGTTCCCCAGGTGAGATTGACAGGCAAGGAGCTTCCCCTATGTCATCCCAGTTTCACTGGATGTGCATCTATTCTCCTCTTTGTCCAGTTTCTTCTCCTATTGGTCTCCAGGGAACAGGGCTAATGGTTCCCTAGGGAGCGTGAAATTGCAGCTTCCTGGTGAAGCTGCCCAAATGGTCATATTTATAATGTCTGACCTCCCTTCTGCTAATTTCCTATTAGTAACTAGCTAATTACAACAGTATCACAGGTAGAACTGGAATAAAGCTCATTAAGAAGGATGAGTCCTGCTCTTTCAGAGGCTGAATCCAGGGGAAGAATACAGTAAAAAGAAATCAGTAGCTGACCAAAAGATAATGGACGATGATAAGCCTCTAACTTGCTCCAGCTGTGTAGGCAAAGGTGAAGGGAGGGCGGTGGGGATAGGTAGACAGGCTGAGAACAAAAAATATGGCCTCCCCTTCAATCTTTGTGAAAGCCAAGGTTTGGGTTTCTCTTAGAAGTGATCTTGCTGGTCTGGAGATGGGCCATGGGAAGATGTTTCAGGAAGATGGTCTGGTGGAGAATCTGGGTAGCGGACTAAAGGGTTCCAGGTTAGGTTCCGGTCAAGGGCATGTATCATGGTTGCAGGCACATCCCCAGTAGGGGGTGTGCAGGAGGCAGCTGATTGATGTTTCTCTCTCATCGATGTTTCTATATCTAGTGGGATGAGTCCCACAAGGCTCCCAAAGGTCTGTTGATGGCCCCAGCCAAGGAGAGACCAGTCTCCAGTTCTCCTTCCTCCAAGAAAGAGAAAGACAGATAGAAGGTCAGTTTTACTAGTATATATTTATCCAGAATTTTGACTTCAGAAAATGGTGTTTAAATTTTAGCAAAATGTAGGTTTGGGGACTATAAATTTGATTTGTATGATGTATATGTATGTGCATGCATGTGAGTGTCTGTGAACATGGGTAGAAGGAGAGTGTGGCTGAGTTATGCATGTGGGTTGTGTGTGTGGATGTAAGTGGGCATGTGTGGATGGTGGGTATGGTTGCTCAGGTATATGTGAGATTTGTGTAGGTGTATGTATGGGTGGCAGGTGTGCGTGCAGGAATGGGCAAAAGTAGGTTTACTTGTTTTATGGATATAATACAATAAATAGTCATAGTAGATGCCCTGACCGGTTTGGCTCAGTGGATAGAGTGTCGGCCTGCAGACTAAAGAGTTCCAGGTTTGATTCCAGTCAAGGGCATGTATCATGGTTGCAGGCACATCCCCAGTAGGGGGTGTGCAGGAGGCAGTTGATCAATGTTTCTCTCTCATCAATGTTTCTAACTCTCTATCCCTTTCCCTTTCTCTCTGTAAGAAATCAATAAAATATATATTAAAAATATTAGAATAAACTGTGTTTCGCATATTCACAACTGTAAACCTACTTTTGCCCACACGGTGTGTGTGTGTGTGTGTGTGTATCTGTGTGAAATACCTATTCACATGAGATTCCATGGTCCTTGGAGCATTGGGTTGGAATTCTCATCCAGTGTTGCCAGATACCAAGCCCTGCTCCATCCAAGGCATCAGTACACAATGACAAGTGGGTTGACTGAGTTCTTTGATGGAGAAGAAGTGAAGAGGACCCTCAGTGGAAAAGGGTAGAAGGGGATACTGAATTAGGAGTCTGGAGATAAAGCAATTTTGTTTGATTAATTTGTGCTTGAACTCCATAGTTGGGCCATTTGGTTTGAGGGTTCTTTTCCCAACAGTAGCTGAACTGTCTGGAGTGCAGAGTAGGAAAAGAGGAAAAGGTGGGGGGGGGGGGGCAAGTGCTTCTCAACTTCTCAAAAGAGAGAAATATGGTTTTCTCAGCTCACACAGACAGGTTCCTGGGCTATCTAAGGATGGGGCCTCCAGGCGGGCTGACTTGAAATGCTTCCAAACGGATATCATGCTTCAAAGAATCAGCCTCTCTGGGCCAGAAGCTGAACCCAGTGTGGGAAGGGGACAGAGGGCTGGAATTCAGGCTGCCTCTCCTCACTCCACCCCCATGAGCCCTGGAGGGTTTGTTTAACCCCTCAGGGGTGCTGTGTGCCTTCCTTGTCAAGGTGGTTTGTGGCTTACTGGAGCAATATTTATAGAGTGCTCTGTGATTCTTGGGCGAACATTCGTTTTATAAATGAATGATCAAATTTATTAGCAATGAGTAACTAACCCGTCTACATTTATTTTGTTGATAATACAAATTTACAAGGTTTTAATTGCCAGTTTTAAAACCCCAAAAACCCATACATAAATACATGGGTAATAAAATATCTTCTCACTGTGCCGTTGGCTTCTGTAGTTACATTGGGGCATATGAGGAGGGTCTGAAGGAGGTTTCAGATGTAATCACAAAACTTGCCTAAAAAGACTCTGTCAGAAACAGTGTAATTCAAATTTGGCTGGTGGTAATTTTATGTGTTTCAACCAAAATGCTCCTACTAATAATTATTAATATTTTTATAATGCTTACTAATGTTAATAATAACCTAATTTTATTTCTGTTATTATCTCATGTAATGCCATATGACCTTGCTTCTCAGCGTGTGGTCCCCAGACAGCAGTACTGATATCACCTGGAAGCTTGCTAGAAATTCAGCATCTGCCTAGCCAGCGTGGCTCAGTGGTTGAGAATCGATCTGTGAACCAGGAGGTCACGGTTTGATTCCTGGTCAGAGCACATGCCCGGGTTGCAGCTGTGTCCCCAGTGTGGGAAAAAACTGAGCTTCAAAGGAGTTCAACACACTGCCTACTGTGGTCCCAAGGTCAAGCTGTATTTGAATTCCATCAGTTGTAGTTAAAGCTCTCAGCCACAAGCCAGATGCTGCAGGTGTGCAGCGTTCACACAAGAGTCCATAAGCCTGGACTTGCAAGGACAGTGATGACAGTACCAGGCCCTCAAAGTAGTGATGTCACTGGGCTCTGATCCACGGGTTGTATATTCAGTTGTGTGTACCTTTCTCCTTTAGACCCAGTGTGGGGAAGCTTGTGATGTCCAAGCTCTGCACGCAATCCATCTCAGAGAGACCGAGAAGTATCTTGAGAGTATGACCAATGATGGTCTCATGTAAAATTTTCCTTCAATGGTAGAAATGACAGGTGGTTCCCTTATTGCTTAAGAAAAATAACCTATTTTAGAAGTGATATGAATCCCAGAAAGTCAGAGAATGTCTGAGGCCAGAGTGAAGTGGTAAATCATATTCATTAATAGCAATTTCACAAATATGTAATGAGTGTGTACTATGTAAAGCAATATTCTGAATGCTTAGAAGAGAAAGGGGCTATAAGACCAAGTCCCAGGCCACAAAGAGGAAGAACGTTTAACAAGATGACTGGAGCTATTCCTGTATCTCTTCACCAGACTCAAAAGGAAGTCAACGCAATTCTCTGCCTTAAATATTGAATGGGTGGATGCAAATGTCAGCTAAAGCAGGATTCATGGAAATTATCCAAACTACTTGAGCTCCCCATGTCCCTCTGTTATGGTGGCCTTAACTCTATCTTCTCTCACCCTGAGGGCATCTCCTTTATCTAAGACAGGAGGTCCCCATTTGTTGTGCACTTTAGATGTCAGGATCAGATTCTACTCATGAGGAGAAACGAGGGATATTGGGGTACTTGGAGACTTCCCTATTGGGCATCTCCCCTACAAGGTATTCTTTAGCATTGTACTCAGCAACACCCATCCCTGCCAGGCTCAGTTTGCCTACCTGTCAAATGGGTAAATAAAGATCCTCTTTATTTATGCAAAAAAATAAGTATAATTTGGATGACCAAACAATATGTGGATGTTCTAAGAGGTACACTGGCCTGTATTCCTGCACAGACCTCTCTTTTTCTGACCTCTCTGGCAAAAACAGTTTTATTTTATTTTTTTAATCCTCACCCAAGGATATTTTTCCATTGATATGTGCCCTTGACCGGAATCAAGCCCGGGACCTTTGGTTCGCAGGCCAACACTCAGTCCACTGAGCCAAACCAGCTAGGGCTGGTGAAACAGTGTTAAAACAACATACTCTCTCTCCTCTGCACTGTACTGAAATCATTCAGAATGCCTTCTGAGACCAAGGACCTTCTAGATTTATGACCTGTCGTCTGGAACTCTTCCCTGAGGGCAAAGTTCTTCTGCAAGGAACGCCCTTCATTGACTGGCATTTTCAAAGAATCCATGAGGGCTGGGGGGGCGGGGGAGAGACTCACTCTTCCAATGGAACCACAAACAATGGGACCGACATGGGCCAAACCTCATCCAAATGTCTGGTCTGAAAACTACCCCTGGAGGCTCTCTGAAAAGGGGGACAGACAGACAAAGACCCTTCACAATTGCCCTTTGTTTCTGATTTTATTATAAATTATTTTAGTATTATTGAATGAATAGGCATTTAAGGATCTAGTTTCATCTTTCTGGGTGTCCCCTTATTAGACTCTGAAGACTAAAGCAAACACAGGCCACCCAATAAACAAAGCCTGGATGCCTGGGTCACTTACATAATAGGTAAGAGAAGTGGCATAAAAACAAAAAATAATATGACATTGTGAAATGTAGTGATTGCTAGGAGACAACCATGGGACTGTTTTAATGGATGCTTCCTTTTTTACTGAAAGCTGCAACTTGTATGTTTGTAAAACTCCCAGTAAATCCAAGTCTTCAGAGAAAGTGTAAGGTCAGAGAAGAAGGTGGTTGGTTCAGTGAGTGATTCAGAAAGCCCTCTCTGAGGAGCCAGCAGTTTGGTTATGACCTGAAGAATCAGGTCTTAGTAATGAGGGTCATGGGCAGCAGACTTACAGGCAAC
The DNA here is from genome assembly GCA_004026665.1 of Murina feae. Lineage (NCBI taxonomy): Eukaryota > Metazoa > Chordata > Mammalia > Chiroptera > Vespertilionidae > Murina > Murina feae. The sequence goes on from PVJC01009806.1 coordinate 42,378, forward strand.
GACAAAGCATGTGTGAAGGCCTTAAGTGGGACCAAGAGCCGGCTGTTTTCTAAGACCTGAAAGAAGGCCATCAAGCTGCAGTCGCATTGTGGGCTGAGCTGATGTTGGAAAGGAAGGGAAGAGCCAAACCACACAGGGTATGTGGTCCCTCAGTGAGCCATTGACACGACTTGTTTTAAGTTTGACTAGCGGTCCTCTATCAGCTCTTTGGGTAACAGAGCTGAGGGGATTGGCACGGGAGCAAGAGGGAACTTAAAAAGCTGTTGAAATAGTTGAGACCCAAGATGGCGAGGGTCCCTAATGATGGAGCTGAAGAGAAGAAATTCACAATTTATTTGGGGCCTTAGAATTCATAGGATTTGTCGATAGATTAGATATTAACGGATTTTTTAAAGATGCTACCAAGTTTTTAGTTTGAGATCTTGAGAAGATGGATCAGTTTACTATGATTGCAAGAGGACCTGGCTGGGGGAGACACAAGTACTAACAGTGTGACAACCATTCTGAAGGTACAGACATTCAGTAAAGCTACTCTGGCCATGGTGTTACTGGTGTTCCATTTTGTTTCATCAAGAAAAAAAATTATTTTGAGTGATCACTCATGCCAGATGTGATCCCAGGGGAAGGAGTTACGGCACATTTGTTGGCTGTTTACCATTTCTGCCTTATCAGATATAGGGCAATGTTCAGCTCATAGGGCTTAGTCTGTTGGCAAGTGTGCTGAGCCCTTGTGTTGCCAGGCACTGTTGCAGACACTGTCAGGGCAGGTTGAATGATGTTGACAAGAACCAATCACAATGCTTTCCTTCAAGTTTTAATGGGGGCATCAGCAATGAAGCTCTGGAGCATTTTGTTTCCTTTTGAGTGGTAAATGTGCACCATTCTTAGATGGCACACAATTGTGCATGATGTGGACACCGGGCTTGCTGTGGAATGTGAAATACACACGGCAACTCCCAGTTGAATGGAGCAACCACGAACATTTGCAACAAAGGGGTAAATATTCCAGCCACAAATCTTTTTTCAACATTTTAATACTTGACTAAAAGGAGTCTTTCTTTGTGCACTTTGAAGGTCGGTCTTAGCTGTGGACTGCTAGAGGTAACACTCTTTTGATGGAAATAAGACCTTAATTCCAGAGCTCATGTCAAAATAACATTGGGTCCAAGGCCAAGTGCCTTGTGTCATTGGCCGGTCAAACCAGACTGAGAATGCCCATTACAAAAAAGATCTTTATTGCATTTTATCTCTCTAAAGCAGCAACCCTTTTTGGCAGCTGGAGCTGCCTTCTCTGGATCCAGTTAGTGGCTGTAAGGAGGCTCAGATTTCTGGCAGTCAATCAGAACACAGGTGAAGGCGGCCTGTGGCCCCTAGCAGCCTCCTAGCTGAGGCTAAATGGGGATTTAGTGGACCTCCGTGGGATTTGTCAGGGAAAAAAAAATCACGTTTCAAGTGGGAAGAGAGTAAATCTAGAATTCAGGAAGGGAGAGGCAGCTTATAATAATAGCCTCTTACCTCTGTACTGGGCTTTACATTTCATGAAATATATACATTATTCTGTTTAGTTCTCTCTCCAGAAAAATCCTATGAGTTATATATTGTTACTCTCATTTTCACAAGGCTCACCATGAGATTTGGGAACCAAGGCTCAGAAAGAGAAGTGACCTGACCAAAGCCACGGCCTGAGAAATGCAAGTCGCATTCAGGTCTGACTTCACGTCTACACCTCAAGAGCGAGCTTTAAGGAAAGCAGAAAGGAACTAAAATGTATTGCATTGTACCTTGTGCCAGGCACAGTGCAGTGCTGGGAGAGAAGTAAATACTGCCTACAGCTTCGTTTGTCGTAGCGGATACTGCTCAAGGCCTGATGCTTAGAACCAACACACAAATAAGTATGAGCCCATGTCTCAGGGATGAGAATTAATACTGGAATTTGCATGTGGCCTCCATAACATTTAGTGGAAATATGAGAATGATTTAGAGCAGGTCAGCAAACGACAGCGCAGGGCCAAGCCTGACTGTGCTTCTGCATCAGAGCTTATTGGATCCAGCCACGCCCATTCATTTGTGTGTGGTCCAGGATGCTTTTGCTGTGATGATGGTTGGGACAGAGACCCAAGCAGCCTAAAATGTTTACTCTCGGGCTCCTTACAGAAAAAAAAAAAAACAAAAACGTTGCTGAGCTCTGATTTAGGAAACCTTCCTCATCTTGACTTGAGTCAGGGACTCATTCTCAAAGGCCTTTTAAAATAGGAATTGCAATGAAGGGTAAATTACAAACTGGCTAATAATATAAATACCATTTAAGTTCTTAGCTAAGATCTCTGGAATGTCCTCTGAATGTGAAATGAGCATTGCCTGGGACATGGCATCAGTGTTTGAGGGTAGTGTCCATGAGAATTTACCCACAAGGCATCTGTCATGGCGCCAGCCATGGGTGGGACAATGGAGCAAAGGGGTTGTTAGGGACTACTGTGTCCCCTCTCAAATGTATATGTTGAGCTTCACTTTCCAATGTGATGGTGTTTGAAAGTGGAGGTTCTTTGAGGGTGATTAGGTCATAAGAGCAGAGCCCTCATGAAGGGGATCAGTGCCCTTCTAGAAGATCTAGAGAGCTCCTCACCTCCTTTGCCACATGAGAGCACAGAGTGAAGACAGCCCCTGATGAACTAGTCCGTCACTGGGCCCTCACCAGACACGAAGTCTGCCAGCACCTTGATCTTGGACTTCCTGGCCTCCAGAACTGT
>PVJC01009807.1:0-36274 GCA_004026665.1 Murina feae
GGCAATTTTGATCCACAACAACTCGTGCTGGCTTGAATACGTTCCCACAAGACCGATCACATAGAAACGGGCCAAATTGCACTTAAGCATGTCAGTAGAAACGACCTCAGTTGTCTTTTGCTTCAGGGCTTGATATGAGAACAATACATGCGAGTGCAGTTTGCTGGATTAAGTCCCACAGCCCACATTGTCACTCACCTAAACCCTAACAGAACTTTTCTAAGGCGGTTGTGATTACTTACACCCACAGCCTTTGCTTCGCCTTCTGGCTCTTGAGCCACACACATTTACACTCTCACCTGCCTATTTGGGGAAATCTTTTCTTTCTATAGTTTCTGCGACTTGAAGCTTTCCTGGTTCTCATGCATAGTGGACACTTAATTGTTCCATTTCTTTTTACCTTCTAATTCTGTGAGCATGAGCCACAAGATTCTATTCAAAGCTGTAGACACCTTATTCCCTACATCTGGTGCTCCTGACTTTAGTTTAGGTCCCTACTTCTCACTATCAAAAAGAAACCACCCAAATATACATTTGCTCAGCATGTCAAACTCAACATCCTCAAGGTAAAAACAAAGCAATTTTCTTTCTAAATATGCCTTCAGATATGTTTCTTCAAATAAAGCAAAGTACAAACAAAACGTCCTTTAAGGAAAAGAAAATGGAACATATGTGAATATTTTATTTTCATAAATGTGGGTAAATAAAAGCAATAGTCATTCTTTTCTCAGCCATATTAAATTCTACTTTAGAAAAAGAGAAGATGCAACTGCTATTTTCCTCAACATTGTTTTTGTTGACTTACTGATTTTCATTTTTACATTATGGCAAAAATATCAATGTACCTACCATTTTCCGAACGTTGATCTCCAGTAGCCTATACAATTTATTTTAATGTGTATTTAAAGGGTAGATGCTGATCCAGCTGTATCCATTTACCATGTGCTACTTTGTATTTGGATGAGGAAAACTAATAATTGCTGTCTTCTATATGACACAGATGCATTATCATGAAGCAAAATTACTTTGCCATGTCTTCTGGCACATTCTGATCATTTCATGATCAAAGCATGGTTCAAATTGATTATTCGTTTTAGGTAGTGATCAGTATTAATGGTTTCACCTGGTTTTAGAAGCTCATAATACACCACACCTTCCTGATCCCACCAAACGCAGAGCATTGTCTTCTTTCCGAAGCGATTTGGCCTTGCAGTCTATGTTGATGGTTGACCTGGATCAACCCATGATTCTGTGCATTTGAAATTCTCAGAATAAATCCCCTTTTCATCGCCAGTCACAATTCGATGCAAAGAAGACTTTTGAGCCGTTGAAGCAACATTTTACTGACGACTTTTCGGTTTTCCATTTGTCTTTCATTCAGTTGATGTGGCACCCATTTTCCTTCCTTTAAAATCTTTCCCATTGCTTGTAAACAATCGGAAATTGTTTGCTGAGCAACGTTTAATCTTTCTGCAAGTAGTTTTTGAGTTTGACATGCATCTTCATCCAGTAATGCTTGTAATTGTTGGTCTTCAAACTTTTTCAGTTGATTTGGACATTGTCTTTCACATCGTCGCTTTTAAAGCATTTAAACCAGCGTTCACAAGTATCTTGGGATGGAGTATGTTCACCATAAGCTTCCTGAAGTATACGATAACTTTCAGCAGCACTTTTCTTCAAAATAAGTAATGAATTAAAACTTCCCACAAATGCTCTTTTTTTTAGCACAAAATTCAACATTTTTAAGTGTAAAAATATCTGTGATGTTAACACCTTCAAAAATTTGACATATGAAGTTTTGAAGCTTGCTGTCAATAGAATAATATACATATCAAATCGCATATATGTCTACATATGTGTAACTCCATCTATTGAAAAAATCTACATTAACTGGTACACTTGGTAGATTAAAGCCTTGGAGCTCTGTGTTTGTTCCATCAATTTTAGCTAGTAATTTCATAATTCTCCTGTGAAAGATGAAAACCTTATCTCTCTAAATTCCCCCTTCCCTTTTTCTTCTTCCACTAAACTCATTTAACACATACTTTAGATCACCAAGATTGCAAGATTGTGCATTCTCCTCTACACCCAGACATAAATCACTCTAACTTTGAAAAACTAATAAAAGATCATTGAAATTCCATTTACTCTGAACCTAGGCTTCATAGTAAATATGAATATATTGGAAGTGAAAACAAAGTTGGAAGGGCATTCAAATTCTAGCACAACTATATCCAACTTCCCTTCCCTTCCCCCAGCTATTGCTCAGTGTTCTCAATAAGGGATACTTGTACATGGCTAGGCATTAGCATAATGGACATTCTGTGGCTTTTGTCCTCTTTGTTTACCCAACAAATTGCATTATAAAACCTCCATTTGGAGATATCTCAATCAGAGATCATTTAGCTTCCCTTGGGAACAAAGATATAGCCTGATAACAAGAACAGATGCTTTTTCTACCTCATCTACAAAGTCTAGGTAATTGATTTAAGATATGTGATATTGGGCCATCAAAGTGGATGACCATGGCTTTTCTGAAATAATAAGAAAACAGAACCTTTGAAGTGAATATTGCTTTGGCAAGAGCAGATCCCACAACCAAGGATGGGGATGTTTTGTTTAATAATAAATAGTGTGAAGATTCTGATAGCTAAATGACCATGACTCACATGATACCTTTCAAAAGCTCCCAAGAGCCAAGGCTTCAGGGGACTTAGTCTTCCTAGCCAAAGGCAGGATTATTAATACATCCTTGAGTTGGAAAAGTTGTAGTATACAGTAGAAGCACAAGGATGTGCAGAACAGGGAATCCTCGTGCACTGTTGGTACAGATGCAGATTGGTGCAGCCGCTGTGGAAAGCAGTATGGGGTTACCCTAAAAAATGTAAAAGTAGAACTGCATTATGACTCAATGATTCCATTTCTGGGAAATTATCCAAAGAAACCTGACACATTAATTAAAAGAATATATACATCCCTATGTTCCAATAGCCAAGATTTGGAAGAAGCCCAAGTGTCCATCAGTAGTTAAGTGGATAAAAAAGTTGTGGTACATTATACAATGGAATACCACTTGGCAGTCAAAAGGGAAAAAATATTGCTATTTGTGACAACATGAATGGACCTGAAGACCCATAATACTAAGTGAAATAAGCCAATTAGAGAAAGACAAATACCATACTATTTCACTTATATGTGGAATCTGACAAACAAAATGAACTACAAGCAAAATAGAGACAGCTTTATAGGTAAAGAACAGGATGAAGCTTTTGGGAGATGGTGGGGAAAGGATTGAGCAAAAAATAAAATAAAAAACAACTCATGGACACAGATAGCAATGTGGTGATTGCTGGGAGGAGGGGAATTTGAGGAACAATACAATATACAAATGATCCATTGTAGAATTGTGCACCTGAAACTTGTATAATTTTGTTAACCAGTGTAAAAAAAAAGCAAAAGACCTTAAAGGGCCATTTTATTAACATCTTCCCTGATGTAGCAACTTTTATCTCTCATTTTCCATTCTTGCATGCACACATACAAATACACTATTCCCTTAAAATAAAGGTGTTAACCTTGCTAAGATATTTTCTCAAAATCAAGAAATGCAATTAACTTCACTTTCTGTATGTGTCAATCATTTATTTCAATCAGAAAATATTACCCAATAAAGGTAAAATGAATCATAGTTTAAAGATAGTCTATATCTAGCTTGACTTTTCCCATCTGTTCTATACACTGTAGCATGTGTTGCAATAATCTCACATTTTTTCCTGGCATGAAACAGTGGGATATGTCAAAAATCAAGGAAAATAATGCAAAGAAGCAAACAAAAACTGTATATCTATATCTATACTAATGTCCTTGTGTTATAACATTAATGAGAAAAATAACCGATTCCCTGCCAACGCCACTGTCAGTGTGGAATTTGCATGATTTCCTATGTTTGCATGGATTTTAATTCCAGTGTCCTCCTCCATCCCAAATATGTGCACGTGAGATGAACTGGAGTGTCTCACTTGTTCTAGTCTAAGAAAATGTGGGGTGTGGCTGTGAGTGTGCCCTGTGATGGAAGGGCAACCTGTAAGTGTAGCTTTCATTTATTTCGATGTTTAATGTGGAAGTGTTTTGGATCTTTATGTAGGAGGTTGGAAATACCAGAGGTTGTGACCAGAAATATTCCACAAGAACCTAAATCTTATTTATATCAATTAGCCTATGGTAAAATTGGTTTCTTTACGTTGTTTGCTTAAAGTTGCACTTTCTAAGAACCTATTGAAGACATTAAGTGAGGACTCACTGTATCTCTATATATTTCTATCTCTATCTCTGTCTCTATCTCTATCTCCATCCTTTCTAGCTATCTGTTTATCTATTTAACTATCTTCATAACCACGAACCATGAAAACATAAATCTTTCAACTGTGTGAATGAGAGAGGACACAAAAATATGTGGTTATCTCTCCAAAAAATACTTATAGACCTGTAACTTGTAAGACACAAATGTCACTGCAAAATTACAATATGGGGATCTGCTGACATATCAAATGAAAGGTGACAATCAGGAAGCAAGAAGTGAACCTCAAGGCAGAAAACAGAAAATGGCAAAGGTAACAAGAAAGAGTTTCAGGACTGACCGGCCAAATTAACAGCTAACCCAAGTCAAGCCTCCATCATCACATACGTCTAGAAATAACAACAGAAGTTCCAAAAATAATACTTTTTATTTTTTATTAGTTATTAATAGAAACATCTTGTGTAAAATAAAAGCTTAACTACCATTTCCACTGCCCCTCTAAAAAAAGTAGAAAAGATAAGAGAACGTGACAAGAAAAGAGGCAGATGGATATATTTTAATAAAAAAACTTACTGAAGAAAAGTTCAGTAAGCAACTGGAGATGAAAGAAATATTATAAAACAGCTACAGAATTTGAAAAATGTACAGTAAGAATTAAAAAAAGAAATAAAGGAGAGAATATATGATAGGAACATTGGGGTCTTCTACTTCCAGCTATTATGAAATAACAGGAAATAAATTTACTGTGTGATCTTAAAAAAAAAAAAAAAAAACTAGGCAAAATTTATGAAATAACAGCTATTATTTATTGAGTAATAACCAATGCAGAAACCTAATCTCTAAGATAAGAAAAATAAAGAAAGACCCATAAGCACTCTCGCTCTCTTCCTGAAAGCAGATTTCACACTGCATGGCATGTTGGTCTCACCAGGCAGAGCAGACAGAAACCAGATCTCAGGGAGTCTGAGGCAGCTGGAAGTTAGACAAACAAAGAGCCCCAGAATTCTTTATGGAGTTCCATGGAATCCCTGCTGTATCAAAACATGTACCTGTGTGGGTCCAACTCTATGAAGTCAGGCAAAGGGCAACCAGAGATCTTTAAGGCGATTAAGTCCTGATGCTCACACAAAATCATTTGAATTCCCACCAACCAGAGTAGAGAGATGCTGCTCATCACTCAGGGCACAACTTATTAGACATCTAACCTATTTCTATTACAATGGCTACTCTAAACTTACTCTAAACAAAACTTTGAAATAATATACAAAAGGGTAAAAACGGACTAACAAATTATTTAATTGTCAAACACATAAAAAGCCAACTCTCTTTAAAATAAGACAACAGGCCCTGGCCAGTGTGGCACAGCTGGTTGAGCCTTATACCATATACCACGGGTCATGGTTTGATTCCTGATCAGGGTACGTGCTTGGGTTGGGCTCAAACTCCAGTAATACAGGAGGCAGCCAACTGATATTTCTCTCTCTCTCTCAATCTCTCTCCCTCTCCCTTTCTCTCTCTAAAAAATCAATTAGAACATATTTTAAAGAATAAATAATAAGATAAAACCACGTACTCAAGAGCATAAAATCTGCAATGTCCAGAGTTCAATCAAAATATGAATATTAAAAGCAGGAAAATATAGTCAATGCAAAAAAACATGAGAAAATTATCTAGATAGAAACTGATATAGAGGTGACAGAGATGATGGAATTAACAGAGAAAGATGTTAGCACAGCTATTATAACTATGTTCAAGCAGGAAAGGGAAAAGATGAATGTGGGTAAAAATAAAAATAAAAGATATAAGTGATAAAAATGCAAACTCCAGAGATGACAAATGTTTTATCTGAAACAAAAATTCGCCGGGTAAGGGTAACAAAGAATGGGAAATTACAGAGAAAAAAAAAATCAATAAGCTTGAAAACAATAATATAAACCATAAACATAAGAAAAAATTAAAAATTATTATAGTTACTTGCAGGTTAATCATAAGTGATCTAATATATTTGCAATTGGAGCCCAAAAAGAAGGGGGTTTGTAAAAAAATTTGAAAAATTTTGATATCTGAAAAAAATCTATAGCACAAAATATGTTGGAATTAATACATACACAAAAAAACTATATGCTGTCTACAATAATTCTACACTAAATATGATAATATATGTTATAAGCAAATGAAAGAAAAAGTATATAACATGTAAACACTAATCTTAAGTTGGGAAAGAGATATTAATAGCAACAAAGTACATTTAAGAATTGAGGCTATTACCAAGAATAAGGAGGGAAATTTTATAATCATAGCAATGTAAATTCATTAGTAAGAAATAATCTGACATGTGTATGTCTTCAAAAACAGAGCTTTCATCTGCATAAGGGAAAAAATTACAGACGTGAAAGAAGAAATATACTAGCCAACAAAGCTGTTTGAATACATCATTCCTCTTGTCTCAGTAATCTGGAATACAAGTAGATAGAAATTCATTAAGGATACAAAAGATCTTAGTAATTCTGTCATCCAACTTGACCCAATGGCATTTATATTAAAGCCCTTCCAATGGTAGCAGGGTGCACTTCGCGCTCTAATTTATATGGAATACTCACCAAGCATACCATGTGCTAGGCCACATTACAAGTCTTCGTACATTTAATAACAACTGCAATCGAACTGAATATGTATCCAACCTTAATGAAACTAAATGAGAAACCAATAGTACAAAATCATCTGGCAAAAACAAACAACAATCACACACACACATAAAATGTCCAAAGTATAAAGACATAAAAGAGTATACTACAAAGTCATAAATGGGTTAAAGAAGTAATCATAATAAAATTAGGAAATATTTTAACTAAATATAAGCAAAAATATATGCAACTGAAGCACAGTTTAAAGCAAAATGTACGGCTTTAAATTATATTTGTAAAGAAAGATCCAACATTCATGCTATCAATTTCTAAGTCAAGAAGACAGAAAATGAAGAGTAAATAAAGCACAAAATATACAAAAGAAAGTAAATATAAGAGTAGAAATCGATGGAGTAGAAAATGAAAAACACTACAGAAAATTAATTTTGGCCTTCAAAAAATCAAGAAGATTAAAATAACTTTCTACAATGAATTGATTAGTATCAGATTGTTTAATTGGAGAATTATTTCAAACATTTAAGGGAACTATAGTGCTAATTCCTGACAAACTCTTTCATTGAAAAGCATGGAAGGAACACTTTCCCAACACATTTTACCAGGCCAGTATCACCCCAGTAACAAAATCAAGCAAAGACATTATAAGAAAAAAGTTGCATACTAAAACAGTGACTTTTACTTTTCCCTTGTGATTGTGGGCAAAGCATAGAAATGTAAATTCTCACCATATGATTCAAAATTTGTTAAAAGACTTAGCTCATACAGCAAAGCAAGGGAAAGGAATGAAAGACATACAAATTGGAGAGAGAGCTAAAATCTCTATTTAAAGATAATATGACTATATATATAGAAAATTCTAATTAGTCTACAAAAGAGCTACAAGAATTAATGTATGAATTTTAAAATGTCAAGTGGTCTGAGATCAGTGCACAAAATCATTTTGTTTATATATGTTAGTAATAATGATTTAAAATAATAATTTAGAATACATGCACATTCATAAAAATTTATGGATGTTTTAACAAAATATAGGAAATTGTCCATTGAAAACAATAAGACAAAAAAGGAGACATATTTAATACTTTCAATAATAAAAATTTAAATTAAAAAAAGAAAACAATAAGACATTGCTGACAAATATGAGACCTACATGAATAAAGAGATATATCATATTCATGGGACAGATGCTTTAAGTTTTTAATAGTAATCGGCTCTATAGATTCAACATAAAAGCCCATTCAAAATGCAAGCAGTAATTTCTTTCAAGAGGCAGGCCTATTCAAAAAATATAAAAATATAAAGGTTCTAGCAAAGCCATAACACTTTTTAAAGAGAAGAATCAATTTGGATGACTTGAACTACAACTACTTGATTTCAAGATTACAATGTTACAGTACTCAAAACAGTATAAAATGGCAGAAGAATGATATTAAAAATCAACGGAAAAGAACAGAGACTCCAGAAATGCACCCACACAAATATGGTCAATTAATTTGCAGCAAATATATGAAGGTAAAATTTATGCAAAAACAATAGTTTTCAACAAATGATGCTGGAATAGCAATAACTGGATTTCCAAATAAAAATACTGAACTAAGAACCAAGATGGTGGGATAAGGCATACACCTGAATACGCAGCCTCCCACAACCACATTAAAAAAATACAACTATAAAGCTAAACAGCCATCCTCCAGAACCAGGGGAGTGGAAGCTTTACAACTAGAAGGCAAGAGAAGGAGTGCATTGAGACTGAGTAGAAATTCCTGGCGCCAAAACAGAGAGATATACACGGACTTGTGCACACGGGCAAACAGTGATGGCCGCTTCACCTGGGTCTGCGGCTTGGAAGGGTTTGCAAGCTCCAGGTCGCACTGAATGCATTGTGGGCGGTCTGGCATGGGGCAGAAGACGACAGTGGCATTCTAGCAGAGCTGGTAGCAATGATCACTGACACAGAACTCCGAGACTAGGGGAATCAGGGTTGTGCAGATGCCAGGGCGTGGTGACGCCAAAACGGGAAAAAGCCATGGAGCTGGCTGAGGGGCAGCCATCTCAGGTTGCTCCACCCTGGTGATTCTGAGACCCCGCCCCACCCAGTTTACAACCCCACCCAAGCTGTGCACCTGCCTGCCTGCAGCCTAACCTAACAGACTCAGCTGGTAAAGAACTTTAAAAACTCCAAACCCCAAATAATGAGGAGAAAGGCCTGGAGGTCATTTACTTTCAGTGATACCAACAGCAATCAAGACTTAACTACAGCAAGACTGTCCACCCAACCCTCAAAGGTGTACACCAAGAGTGCCCACCCCAGGTGATTGGGGAGGCTGAGCCACTGAGCCTTATAGGACACCTACCACAGAAAGCCACTCTGTCAACACAGGGAAGCAGCCAAAATGTGGAGACAAAGAAACAGATCACAAATGACAGAAATGGAGGAAAGCAAACGACTGGATATAGAGTTCAAAACCACAGTTATAAAGCTACTCAGCAATCTTCTATGAACCTCCAAGGAACTAAGTGAGACCTTCAAGGATCTTAATGAGAATGGAAATGGAAAAGGACTAATCAGAAATTAAGCATACACTGACTGAAATAAAGATTTATTTAAAAAAAATACTGAACTAAAACCTTTACCTGAAACCATATGCAAAAATGTATAGCAAGTAGATAGACCTGTACATTTAAACTCAAAAAACAAATATTTTATAATACATAATATCTTTCAATTTCAGTGTAGGCAAAAACTTGTAACTTAGATACATAATTAGCATATGACTGAACAATTTCACTTCTAGATATTTAGCCAAAAGAAATGAGATCCTAAATTCACACAGGATTTGAACACAAATATTTATAAAAGCTTTATTATAATTGCCCAAAACTGGAATAGATTTTTTAAAATATAATACAATAAAATGGAATATATCCACTAATATTGAAGAATGAACTTCTGATAGACAACATGGATGAGACAAAGTATTATGTTAAGTGAAAAAAGTCAGACACAGAACAGTATGATTTTGCATTATTCCCTTCACATGGAATTCTAGGAAAGAAAAATCTAATTTAGAATAACAGAAAGTAGATCAATCATGTGTATGTGGGGAAAGGATGGGTATTGAAGAATGACCACTGATTGGCAAGGAGCAAAAGGAAAATTGTTACTGGTGGAAAAGTCCTATACCGTAATTGTGGTGGTTGTATAGGTTTATATATATTTTTTAAATTCTTTAAACATAAACGGTGTTCACTTTATTGTATTTAATTATATGTCAGTAAATTTTAATTAAAAACAAAGCACTATTAGGAGTAGCTAAACACATAAAATACAGAACTGAAAATTAAGTCATCCATGAGCCCACCAAGAGTCACCTCATTAGAATAAAAGATGCTCCTACTGCTCATATCACTTAGGAAATTACACGGGATTTAGAAGCTTTGTGCCAGAAACCAGGGGCAGAAAGCAATATATGTATTTTTCCATTATTTAATCTTTATATTAAGTATTCTTACTACAAAAAAAAAATAGACACAGGAAACTTTTTGAGGTAATGGACTTGTTTACAACCTAGATTCAACAACTGTATATTTATGTCCAAATTTATCAAATTTTATCTATTATGTGAAGCATTTTGTATACCAATTGTATTTCAATAAAGCTGGAGGAAAGAGAACAGAACAATATCTTCCTAGCAAAAATATACAATAAGTGAGTAATAAGGAAATATACAAAGTGAGAAGTATTACACAAAAGGAAAACACTATAATTATATTAGATTAGATTAGATTTAGAAAATACCCAATTTTCTAAATCCATATGCTGCTTGTATTTGGGGGAAAGGTTTTAATTAAAGAGGTGTTTTACTTTAAACTTCCAAATTATTTTGTCATTATGTTAGTAAAACTATCTTTTTTTTTCCTCATGTGTCATTTAAACCCAATATAGAATTCGTCTCCAGGCATAAACATTTAAATAAGTGTCTAGCTACTACCTAATTTTTTTGTCTGAAAACATTTGGTGCTATTTACACTCATCTTCTTATTTCCCCATTGGGCTTGGAATAATGATATTAGATAATATAAATTTTATGAGAAATAAAGCCAATGGGCCATAAGAGCCACCAACAAGTAATTACACGAAAACTGTTTATGATCACAAATATGTTTAGGTTCTATCATTTTATTTTCTTTATTCTGCTTTTGATTCCTGTGTTTCTGCAACTTTTTCTGATCAACCATTATTGGTGGTCCTCCGATATCCCTTTATCTATGTTTATCACATGTGGGCCTAGCTTTTCCAACTACCTAACAAGTAGTATGAAACTCTGATGACAGAAAATACCCCAGGCCCTAGGATTCTAGAGCCCTAATTTTCTAGATCTCTCTTATGTGCATAGCTGCCTTATATCTTTTTTGGAAGAAAGTGGTAAATAAGTACATACTTTAAAAAACCTTGATAAGCCCTTTACAGATTTTATAACTAATAACTGGGTGCTAATATATGCTTGACACTGTTCCAGGTGTGCAGATAGTTTGGGAGAAGAAAGTAAATAGCTTCCTTATCCTCATAGAACTTATAGGCCAACAGATATAGTTTTAACATAATGGTCTTCATATACCTGTCTTAATTAATTTCCCTACATTGACAACTTGTTCTGGAAACCTGCTTTAACTCTTTAAACTTGACTCTCGGAGCTGACCATTTCTGAGAACTTGCCCATCTGTGCACTGTGACTATTTACCTGCTAGGGAGAGAAGAAAATGTCAAACATTTATTCCTAAAATGAAACTTCTAGAGGGAGAAAGATAAGATGCAATATTCTATAGAAAGAGAAAAATGCAGTTATGACATATGAGCTAGAGATTCTTTATCAAATTCTATGATCTACAAAAATGTTTCACTCGGCAGGTGGAGAGAAGGAAAAAGCTCCAGTCTTCTTAGCTGTCTATTTCTTCTTGTGTAAGTTTTGGCAGATGGTTCCTTTTAAGGAATTGGTACATTTAATCTAGATTATCAACATTGTGGGTTCTTCATGGTATTCCTTTATTGTTCTACTAATCACCATAGGACCCATAGCACTGCCCCATCTTTCATTTCTGACAGTTGTAATGTACTAGTATGTCACCATTTTATTTTTCTTTCTTTTTTTAAATGTTTTTTAAATTGATTTCAGAGAGAAGAAAGGAGAGGAGGAGAGAGAAACATTGATGAGAAACAATCATTGATTACCTGCCTCCTATATGCGCCCCCTCCCTCTTTCCCCCACCAAGGATTGAGCCTCTATCTGGGCATGTGCCCTGACCAGGAATTGAACCCACTACTTTTTGGTGCATAGGATTCTCACCACTGAGCCACACCAGCCAAACAATTTTTCATAGCTTGGTTAGAGACCAATCAATTTCATTGGCCTAACTTTTGTTTCATCGATTTTTTTCTATTGATAGTCTAGTTTCAATTTTACTGAATTCTGCTCTAATTTTTATTGCTTTTCTTCTGCTCACTTGGATTTAATTTGCCTTTCTTTTTCTAGTTTACTAAGGTAGAAAATATAATAAATGGTTTTAGATCATTCCTTTTTAAAAAAATACATGAATTTAATATTATTAATTTTACTCTAAGCACTGTGTTAACTGCATTGCACAATTTTGGTGAGGTGTGTTTTCATTTTTATTTAGTTTAAAATAATTTTTAATTTTTTCTTGAGATATTTTCTTTGGCCACTGTGTTATTAGAAGCATGTTCTTTAATATCCAAGTATTTTGTGATTTTCTAGCTGTCTTTCTATTAATGATATTTAGTTTAGTTTTGTTGTGGTCTAAAAGCATCTACCGATAATTTCTATTCTTTTAAAATTGTTAAGGTGTATTTTATGGCCCAGAAATTAGTCTGTTTTGGTGAATGCTCCATGTGAGATTCAGAACAATGTATATGCTTCTGTTAGTGGACAAAGTAGTTGGTAAAGGTCATTAAATCCAATTGATCGGTTGTGTCGCTTAGTTTCACTGTGTCCGAGCGGATTCTCTGCCGGCTGGATCTGTCCATTTCGCAGGAGGTGTATTGCAGCCTTTGACTAGGATGTGGATTCATCTAGTCTTCCCTGTGTTTCTTTCAGTTTTTGCCCCATATAGTTTGCCACTCTATTGTTAGGTACATACACATTAAGAATTGTCTGTCTTCTTGGAGATTTGACCCTTTTGTCGTTATGTTAGGCCCTAAAGTAGCCCTGATAATTTCTTGGTTTTGCGCCCACTGTGTCTGAAATTAATGTAGCTACCCCTGCTTCCTTCTGACTAGGGTTAGCCTGATATATTTTTCCGCATGTATTGACTTCTAATCTATATGTGTCTTTATATTTAAAGTGAGCCTCTTCAGATAACATGCAGTTGAATCACATTTTCTGATCTGCTCTGAAAATGCCTTTTAATTGGTGCATTTAGACTACTGCCATTCAAAGAGCTCACTGACATAGTTGGACTAAGATGGACCCTATTTGTGACTGTTTTGTGTTGCTCCTGTTCTTTGCTTCTATGTTTGTCTTCCACTTTTTTTCTGCCTTTTGTGGGTGGTTTTAATTCGAGCATTTTATTTGATCCAATCTCTTTCCTTTCCGAGCACATTAATTATACTTCTTTGTAAACTTTTTGTAGTGGTTGCCTTAGAGTTCACAATGTACATTTGCAACTAATCCAAGTCCACTTTCAACTAACACTAGACTGCTTCAGAGGTAGAGGGAGTACTTTACAATAACAAAATATTGCTAATTGTAACTTCAGCTCTTGGTTTCATTGCTGTCATTCATTTCACTTGCACATAACCACACATAAGCATTTACATATTTATTAGTTGAATAAATGTTGCTGTTATTATTTTGAACTCTTATATGCTAGACAAATTAAGACTAAAAAAGAACCAAAGGACTTTTGTGCATGCATTTAAGCATAACCAATGGACACAAAACACTGGGGGTAGGGAATGCTGGGGGAAGGGCAGGGGAAAAAAAGAAATATATGTACTAATCTTTGTAATACTTTATGTAATAAAAATAAAAAAAATAAAATTAAAATTAAAAAAAGAAAGGGGTCTTGTTGTACCTTCATTTATTAATTCTCCAATACTCTTCCTTTCTTTATATAAGTGAGAACTTATGTTATTTTCTTTCTCCCTAAAGAACAACTTTTAATATTTCTTACAAGACAGGTCTACCTGCAACACATTCCCTCAAGTTTTCTTTCTCTGAAGGAGTCTTTGTTTCTCCTTCACTTTTGAAGGAGACTTTTACATATACAGAATTCCAAGTCAGTGTTGCTGTTTTTCTCTGAACATTTTAAATACTTCACTTAAGCATCTTCTTGTTTATATGCTTTCTGAGAATTTGGATATAACTATTATTTTTGCTCTACTATAGATCAAGTATTTTTTATTCCTCTGACTTCTCTATCAGGATTTTTTCTTTATCTTTAAATCTGTATCTTAAATAGAAAATGGTTAAGCATAGTCGTTGTTTTGTTTTGACATTTATGCTACGTGGTGTTCTCTGAGCTTCCTTGATGTGTACTTTGAGGTCATATTAATTGGGAAAAAAATTCACAGTTATTATGTTTCAAGTATTTTTTTCTTTTCCTTTCTGTCTCTCGTCTACTTTTGATATTCTCCATATGCATATGTTACACCTTTTGTAGTTTTCCCAATGTCCTCAGATGTGAATGTTTGCTTTCTTTTAGTCCCTGTTGTCTTTGCTTTTTGGTTTTTGAAGATGTTATTGATATAACCTCTAGCTCAAAGGTTCTTCCCTCAGTCAAGTCTAGTCTACAAACCAACCCATCAAAGCATTCTTCATTTCTGTTAGCGTGCTTTTAGTCTCTAGCACTTCCTTTTGTTTTTTCTTAGAATTTTCATTTCTCTATTTACATTGTTCTTCTGTTTTTACATGCTGTTTACCAGATCCATAAGATCCCTTAGCATATTATTAATAGTTGTTTTAAATTCTGATCTAATAATTGCAATATTCTGCCATATCTGAGTCTGGTTCTGATACTTGCTCTGCCTAACTGTGCTTTTATCTTTTGGTAAGCCTTGCACTATTTTAAAGCAAAGAGCAACACATTTATAAACACAGGAACAATATTACAAGGTCATAGAAAAATCAGCATAGGGATTCAGGGCTGAGGAGAGGGCAGAGAAATTCACAAACCATGAAGTCAGTTCCTGATAAATAGAAAAATGCACTCAAGGAAAGCCCTATGATGAAATCTCCTTTTATAATCATTGTGACAAGAGGAATCAACATGTCTGAATAGACACACTCAACTTTCATTCTTTTGCTGGCCTCCTCTTCCTAAGACCCAGTTCTGACATACAAAGACATTTCTACTCCAAGCTTTCCTTCCACTTGCCAAAATTCTTGTTAACTACCCTTGTGATTCCCCCTTTTATTCTAAGTACATAACAGTGGTCTAAAATAGTGCTGTTATTATTATCCCAGTGTTTAAGACTAAGAAAAAGAGGAATTGAGGAATAAGGGGTAAGGATTGGAGAGCATAACGAATAAGGATACATATGAGGATACATGTGTGTCATCATGACACGGGGATCATATTTACTGGACATGCTTGAAAAATAAGTTCCGCTGTGTTTATTAAAATACTACCTAAATAGTAAATTATGCATTATTTTATCTTTATATCCTATTAAAACAAAAGTAATTAATAAACTCAAATGAAGTATTAAATAACTTCTATGTCAATTGAGTCAATGTGTAGATATAACTACCATGTGATAGAAAAATCATACATATGACATGCAAATCTTGTTGATTTTCTGATTATCTTTAAATGGGTCACTAATAGAATTTTTAAAAATTAGAAATTTACTTTCTTTAAAATTTTTATTGGGGAAAGTATTAATAGTTCAAGTATTACTAAAACAATATGATTTTTCTTTCTAAAGGAAAAAATGACCAAATGTAACATTTCCTGAAACTTAATATACTTAAGAGAGATCATTCTATAATAACAACTGATGAGATTTTTCTGAAGTAGAAAATTATTATATATCTATTATAAATACACTAGAGGCCTGGTGCAGAAAAATTTGTGCACTCGGGGGGAGGGAGTGGTCCCTCAGCAGTCTGGGACCCCTCAGGGGATGTCCACCGGCTGGCTTAGGCCCGCTTCCTGGGGGATTGGGCCTAGACTGGCAGTCAGACATCCCTCTGGCAGCCCAGGAACCCTTGCGGGGGATGTCCACTTGCCAGTGGGGAGCAGGTCTAAGCTACAGTCGGACATCCTTAGCACCGCTGAGGAGGCAGGTGAGGCTCCCACCACCACCATTGTACTGGCAGCCATCAGCCTGGCCTGTGGCTGAGCAGAGCTTCCCCTGTGGGAGTGCACTGACAACCAGGGGGCAGCTCCTGCATTGAGCATCTGCCCCCTGGTGGTCAGTGTGTGTCATAGTGACCAGTCATTCCCAGTCCTTCTGCTGTTAGGGTCAATTTGCATATTACCCTTCTATTATATAAGATAGAGGCCTGGTGCACAGGTGGGGGCCAGCTGGTTTGCCCTGAAGGGTGTCCCAGATCAGGGTAGGGGTCCCACTGGGGTTCCTGGCCAGCTTGGGTGAGGTGCTGATGGCTGTTTGCAAGCTTGCCAAGTCCCCCAACAGGAACCCTCACTCCATGGGGGTGTGGCCAGCCTAGGTGAGGGGCTAATGGCTGTTTTCAGGCTGGCCACAGCCTCTTCAGAGTGTGTAGGGGGCTTCCACTGGGGTGCCTGGCCAGCCTGGGTGAGGGGCTGATGGCTATTTGCAGGCTGGTCAAGCCCTCCAGTGGGAATCCTCACCCCATGGGGGTGTTGCCAGCCTGGGTGAGGAACTAATGGCTGTTTTCAGGCTGGCCACACCACCTTCAGGGTAGGGTCCCTACTGGGGTGCCTGGCCAGCCTGGGTGAGGGGCTGATGGCTGTTTTCAGGCAGGCCATGCCTTCCAGCGACCCAAGCTCCCAGCCTCTCCTTTTTTTCTTTTCTCTCTCTCTCTCTCTCTCTCTCTCTTTTTTTTTTTTTTCAGGCTGAAAGTAGTTATCTGGAATTTATTTATCTTCTATAATTGAAACTTTGTAGCCTTGAGTGGAGCTCAGGGCCACCACAGCAGGCAGGATGCTTGGCTTCCTCCATCGCTGGGGGCAACCCAAGCTTCCTGCTTGCTCCAGCTCCATGAAGCTCCATCTTAGTTGGGTTAAATTGCATGCTCACTCCTGATTGGCTTGTGGGCATGGCTTATGGGGATGGCTTGAGCACAGCAGAGGAATCGTCAATTTGCATATTTCTCTTTTATTATATAGGATTATTGCTTTCAGAGTAGTATTGTATATAGTAAAAATATACAGAACTTTTGTGGAAATTTAGATCAAAAATTTAATACACATAGAATTAAAGATTAGATTTTTCTAATTAGTTGGTGATGTTAGAACAGACTTTAGACTTGAGCCAAGAGGTCCACTTTAAATTTGGGGGTGATTCCATTAAGTCTACTAAATTATAGGAAATACTATTTCAAAATTACACTTCTGTCCCTAAATCATGGATAAAAATAGGTAAAACATGTGTTTTTTTTTTCTTTCCCACAATTACTGATCTTTACCAAGTCTTTTGGACTTCTTCAGAATTTTCTCTCTCTCCTTTTTTGTTCCAGAAATCTCACACTTTGAGACAATGAATGTGTATAACTAAACTGCATAAGGTAGTTTGGATTGGCCCATGATTAAGATATTTTCTCAAATATAGTTTTTCTATATTCATTATTTCGTTTACCTAGATTTTAAGTGGTATATTTTTCCCCACCACTACAGAGATAGGCATAGATAGGTTTTAAGGAACTAAGCAGATCTTATATACACAAATAGAGGCCTAGTTCATGAATTTGTTCAGGGGTGGTGTCCCGCAGCCTGGCCGGCAATCAAGGTCTATCGAGGAGTTTGGCCAACTGGAGGCAGGGGCCGCGGGAGGTTGGCCTGTCGGGGAGGGGGGGGGGCAGGAAGGGGACCACAGGAGATTGGCTATGGAGATGCACTGACCACCAGGGGGCAGCTCTTGTGTTGAAGCCCCCTGGTGGTCAGTGAGCATCATAGCGACTGGTCAACTGGTTGTTCCAGTCATTCTGGTCATTTAATTGTAAAGGTCACTTAGGCTTTTATATATATTGATAAGTTATCTTTTTTTCTGCAACTATAGTTTTCAAAGTGTGTCCAGGGATCTATTTTTATTAAGGCTACAAGGTCAAAAATAATTTAATAAGAAAAAGATGGCATGTTTTTCATTTTCATACTCATGAGTATACAGTGTGGTTTTTCTGGTTATGTCATGTGTGTTATTTCAACATATGACACACCAAAGCAGAGAAATTTAATTATTTTCTTTAAGCCAAATATTAAAGAGATTTGAAAATTGGTAAAATAGCTCCTTGCTTCTCCCTCAAGTTTTTATTTGCAAAATATAGTTATTATTTATAAAAATTTATAATTTGTACAAACATGCAACTAATTTTTGTTGTAATTTTAAGTGAATAAATGCATAAATATGTTAAAGTATTATAATTTCCATTAAGGTAATTATCAATAGATATAACACATATAAACAAAAGGCTCCCTAGGAATCTTGGTAATTTTTAAAAATATAAAGTAGTTATGAAATATTTTTAAAAATATGAAGTAGTAACTTCAAAAAAGACTTTGAAAAGTGCTACTATAGCACCATTACTTCTAAAACTTAATCTGGCTCATCCATATTACTTTAACCCTCTAAGTTTGGGTTACATGCTCAAATCTCCTTTGAATATTTTAAGGAGCACCTTTATTCTATAAACTAGAGGCCCAATGTACAAAATTCATTCATGGGTAGAGTCCCTAGCCTGACCAGCGATCAGAACCAATCTGTGGGGCAATTGGCAGGACAATTAGAGGGCCCCACTGGCACTCACCTTGACTGGGTTAGGGCCTGCAGGCTGGGGGCAGCTCCTCCATTGAGCGTTTGCCCTCTGGTGGTCAGTGTGCATCATAGCAACCAGTCATTCCACCAGTCAACTTGCATATTAGGCTTTTATTGTATAGGATTCCACAGATCCAATCAGTGGCTCTGGGTTAAAGTACTTTTGTCACCAAGATATCTTATTGGTGAGGTACCTGAGAGTATTAAGTTTCAGAACTTAAAAGTCTCTTCGCATCTCTAAATCACTGCATATTCTCTATGAAGCAGCCAGGCTAGTTATGTTAAAATGTAAAACAGTCATGTCCTTCCTTTGCCCAGAACTCTCCTTTGGCCCCCATTTCCTTCGACATCAATAGCAAAGCATGTTCTATGACCAAAAGAGCCCATGTGTCCTCAGGCCTCTTTAACTGCCTCTTCTACTCTAAATCTCACTATTACTTCAACTACACTGGCTTCCTTGTTGTTCCTTGACCACACCAGGACTGCCACCACATCAGGACTTTGTTCCTACTCTCCCTATTGAGAATGCTGTTTTCCAAGCTAGCCACACAGCTGGATCCTCACTTCCTCACATCTTTAGTCAAATGTTACCTCCTCAGAGAGGCCTATCCTGTCTACCCCATACATTTTAACCTCCCAGACACTTCATAATCCCTTTCTTACCTTATTTATTTTCCTTGATAGGAGTTATGTCTATCTGACATGAAATGTATTTTTATTTATTTTCTTTCTTGTTTAGTTAAGTTCTCTGAGAGAAGAGATTTTTATGTGTTTTGTTCATCACTGTGTAACAATCTGTACTATCTGCTGTTTATTATTGCTGTTATTTATTGGTATTAACTACATCCCACAAAAGTGAATGGAAAGGATGAGGCAATTGCTGACCACCAGATGGCAGCACAGATAGAGGGAGGGGGAGTCACCCAGTAGGAAGAACACTGAGACAGCATGGAGGGACCTGGAGATGATTATGCTGAGCAAAAAAAGCCGGTCTGAGAAAGACAAACTTCACATGATCTTATTAATATGTGGAATCTAATGAACAAAATAAGCTGATGAACAAAACAAATCCAGAGACACTGAAGTATGAAACATACAGATGACTGATGTATTTCAGAGGGAAGTGGTGGGGGGGGGGGGTAGGGAGATCGCTAGAAGAGATTAACCAATGATCTTATCTAATACAATAAAAGAGCGATATGCAAATTGACCATTACCCGAGACACCTAAGCCACACCCACCAGCCAAGCCACGCCTCCCAGCCAACCAGAGCGGCTGTATGCAAATTAGCCCAGCCAAGATGGAGGCCGGCAGCCATGGAGCTAGAGCAAACCAGAGGTTTCTGTTGCAACTGCCTGCCTAGGCTGGCTGAGCCTCTGCTCACAGCCATGCCCACCAGCCAATCAGAGCAGCTGTATTCAAATTAACCCAGCCAAGACGGAGGCTGGCAGGGCAGCTCTGCACTGGGAGCCTCCGCGGCTGGCATAGCTGTGCCAGGTGTGTCAGCTTAGTGGGGGGGGGTGGTCCGGCCTGGGCCTCCTCCAGGCATCCAGAAACACCCATCCTGGTCCACTGCCTGGCTCCGTCCCCCGGGGGCCTCTGCAGGGCATGCGGGAGCTCGGGGGCCTCTGTGGGGTATGCAGGAGCAGCCATCCTGGGTCTGCTGCCTGGCTCTGCCCCAGGGGCCTCCTCAGGGGCATGTGGGAGCACCCGTCCAGGGTCTGCTACCTTCATCCGCCCCCCGGGGGCCTCCACAAGGTGTGCGGGAGCATCTGCGGCATAGTGCGGAGAATCCAAAGCCAGTCTGCTGTCTGTTTGCTCAGCAGCAGGGCCCCACCTAGGGATCCTGCACCAGCGTCCACCCCTGGCTCGCCACCCAGCTCTGCGCCAGGTGTGTCCCCTCAGCGGTGGGGGCCCACCAGGCATGTGCGATCGTGGGCCTCTGGTGGGAAACATCCAGACTTGCACTCACCAGCCCTCCCACCCCCCAGTGCACAAACCCTGAAGGGGATGTGGGCAGCCTGAAAATGGCCCTCAGCCCCTCACCTAGGCTGGCCAGGCATGCCAGCAGGTGGACATCTCCCCCGAGGTGTCCCAGACTGCAAGAGGGCACAGGCCAGGCTGAGGGACCCTCCACCTCCCGAGTGCACAAATTTTTGTGCACCATGGGCAGCCTGAAAATGGCCCTCAGCCCCTCACCTAGGCTGGCCAGGCATGCCAGCAGGTGGACATCTCCTTCGAGGTGTCCCAGACTGCAAGAGGGCACAGGCCAGGCAGAGGGACCCTCCACCTCCCGAGTGCACAAATTTTTGTGCACCATGGGCAGCCTGAAAATGGCCCTCAGCCCCTCACCTAGGCTGACCAGGCATGCCAGCAGGTGGACATCTCCTCCGAGGTGTCCAGACTGCAAGAGGGCACAGGCCAGGCTGAGGGACCCTCCACCTCCCGAGTGCACAAATTTTTGTGCACCGGGCCCCTAGTATGCATATATACATAGCTCATGGACAGACAATAGTTTGGAGAAGGTATGTCATTCACCGGTTGCTTGGTAGCATTTGAATACTGATCCCAGCTCTTGCCTTGCCGCTTCGGTGCTGAGGACCACCTGCCTCATATTTGGGGGGACCCTTCCAGCTGGATCCCTAGAAGATCCTTCTTCCTCTGAGCTTCCTTCCGCTATACATCCCAGAAGTCTCTTCTGCTTGCCACACCAAACACAACTTGAGTTGGCCATTTTGCTCTGTCACCTTTACTTACTAGTACTTTTCCACTGTGTTCCTTCCCTCCTTCCTCTTTCAGATGACTACTGCCAATTCTACTGCCTTCTCTCTTTTCAGTTTTCTTGGCTCTCTTTTCAAAGTCTTTGAATAACTTACCACACGAAGCCCAGAAGGTCCCTAATCATGAAGGTCCCTAAAATATGAGTATTTTTCTCCCTATGCTACATATTTCTGTTATCCGTACTACAGCTTGTCTGAACTTTAAAGGCAATTACACATGTAAAACACAAAGAGCCCACATTGATGTTTTAACATCAATGCTTCTGGGATTCTGATAGAGCAGCCATTTTCAACTTGTGTGCTATAAGAATTTTTAAAACATGCAATATCTGACTCTTTCGTCAGGGACACGACACTGACCTCTTTCCCTTAGATTGTGAAATAAAAAATGACAACAGCCAACACAACACTAGCCACCCAGGGTGTATGACTCAAAGTTATACCTTTTTTATTTTCTGGTCAGATCAGCAAAAAAATATATTTGTTGCTATGCCAAAACTTTTAGTAATTAGTTGATGTGTACCCTGAGATGGAAAAGGCTGAAAATCTCTGTGGTAGAAGTATATGCCCCAGATTCATTTTCACCCTGAGAGAATGCAATACTGCTTTCATTACCTTCCCTCTGGCATAGACCACCTGATATTTATAGCAATACTCTTTTTTTCTACGTACAAACTACCTTTAATTGAGAATTCTGATCTTTGTTCTGTGGACACTGAGTTCTCAGTAGCTTTTCTAAAATGGGGAATTGGACTGTTAAACTTTTCTCTATTACCCATGTTCAATGTCACTTATCAGACTGCTTTTCGGCATGAAAGATTTCTGCCACCTGTCCTCCTGCCTGCTGCCAAGTCTGCAATACTAGGTGTTGCTCTTTGTCTGACTCTCTTCCTTGTCTGACCATTGAAATGTTTCTTGCTCTGACCCGCAGCATTCAGCCAAAAACCATGACAGCAACCTCTGAAGATGTGGCTTGAACTGAACATTAAAGTACAAATGTAACTAAAAAGCCAGTGAATAATTTTGAGTGCTTGTCAAAGGAAGTGGCTTGGCATTTATCATTGGTAAATGGCATTGACCTTGAGTATAATCACTGCCAAACTACCTTCAGGAACAGAGTCAATTAAACACCACACACACACACACACACACACACACACACACACACACCCTTAGAGGTGCTGTAGGGGTTTAGTTTTTTTAAAAAAATTGGTCTTGGAAGTCCTTCACACACTATTTGGCTCAGGGTCTTCTGTTAAGTTTTGACACACCTTGTGTTGGTTTTTGGCAAAGGTGTAGGTTTCTGTGATATACAAATTTTAGCCCAGAGATAGCTTGGCAGTTTTACTCCAGTTTAGTCTCTCCATCTCCATTTCCCTTATGACAACACTGTTTCCATGACTATCACACAACAGCAGCAGCTCATTAACCTGAGCCTTGATGTTGTAAATAATGTCACTTGTATCCACTCTTTTTGGATTATTCCACCTCCAGCCTCTCCTGTCATTCCTCCTCTCCTGTCACTCCTCCCCCCCAGAGCCGCACCATAAATCCAAGGTCCCGGGAGCCCACCTTTGATGCCAGAGGACAGACTGGCAGCTCCAGGACCTCATTATCTGACACTTTGTCCAGTCATCTGATGCGAAGCATGGCAGGCAAGAGCAATGGCAAAACACATTTGGGAGGATAATATAATGTCTTATGTCCATATGGTAGATTGAGCAAAAACACTGCTTTGTGACTCTAAAATAGAAAATTCTCAGAATCTATACTAATAAAAGAGTAATATGCTAATTAGACTGGGAGACCTTCCAGAGACCTTCCAGAGACCTTCCAGATGACCTTCCGGACAAAGCTGACCTGCAAACTGCCCCCAAATGACCCTCAGCTCCTCACCCAGGCTAGTCATGCCCCCCAGTTGGGACCCCCACCACAATGGGGGCATAGATGGACTGCAAACTTCCCCAGGCCCTTCGCCCAGTCTAGCCCCATCCCCCAAGGGGACCCCCACCCTGACCCAGGACCCCTCCAGTGCACCAGGCTTCTATTTATACTAATAAAAAAGTAACCTAAGCTAATAAAAGCATAATATGCAAATTGACCGCCCCTTTGGGATGTCTAAGCCACGCCCACCAGCCGATCAGAGCGACTATGCAAATTAGCTCAGCCAACATGGAGGCCGGCACTCACGGAGCTGAGTAAACAGGCAGTTTCCTTTGCAGCAGGACTAAAGAAACAGCACTTAACTTTCATTCAGTTCAGAGACCAAGGTGTTCCCTTGAGTACAGCTGAAGATTTCAGCCTCCGGACTTTGGATTCAGGCTGCAGTCTGTGGTTTGGGATGGATGACGGGGTGTGTGGCCAGTGCTTCTAACCAGGTTTAAACAAAATGGCCACTTGGCTCAGATAGAGGAAGATGAAGTGTTTGGTTTCATGTGTCATGTACCTACCCATATTCCTCCCCAGATTTCAGTGCCAAGTGGAGTCAGGTTGTACATCTGGTCAATCTCCTTCTTACTAAGAAAGGAAGTCAGGGAGGGAGGGAGGAAGAGAAGGAGAGAGAGAGAGAGAGAGAGAGAGAGAGAGAGAGAGAGAGAGAGAGAGAGCTCAATTATTCTAACACATATTATATTTTTCTAGTATTTTAGTCCTTGAGCAGATTAATTAAAGAAGAATGGGATTAGGAAATGAGCAGGAGACCAGTCAGATTGTGGTTAAATTTCTCTCATGAGTTTGTACTATGCTTTATTTTATTTTTTTATTTGTTTCTTTTGTTTGTCTTTTTTTTATATTTATTTATGTTTGTGTGCTATGCTTTAGATATTATATTTGACTCAGACACCCTAACAATACCCTATAAGGCCTAGAGGGAACTTACTTGTACAAAAATACCCAGAGCATGTGAGGAATCCTTCGAGGCATTCTGGGCCAGTCATCTTCCTGACTCTCAGCTAATACGGTCCTGGTTAGGGACCCATCCCCTAGTCCCTAACCTAAGTCTATGCAAAATAAAGCTAAGGTCTATTTAGAAAATTTATTTTCTTATCTTTGAACACATTTCCAGATAGAAAGTAATGTCAATTGCATTTATTAACTATTTTAAGAGTGTCAGAATGTCCTAGTGACTAATTGAAAATTAACTAGATTATAGTGTTAAAGAATCTAAAAGTCAGGCAAATTCTTTATACAACTTTCTCTAAGATACAGTGTTTTTATTAACATTTAGTTTAGCTAATGTGAAATTTCCAACAACTAATCTATCATTTCTAGGCTTTGAACTCTCATCTCTTAAATCCATTTGTTATTGCAACAAATATACAAAAATACTAACAGATAAATGAAGTGGAGAATCCATATTGAACTTTTTGCTAGTTTTCCCAGAGGTGGGGAGAATGATTATGTACAGCCAGAGTCCTACATTCCAGACAAAACTAACTTAACAGATGCCCTGTGCCACCAAAATTACAAAATCCACTTTTTCCTTTGCTTTTTCCTGAAAAGAGTGATCTCATCCATCCGCTGTCTCTGTGGCACTGATCTACAAACCGATGGACACAAAAAATGGTCTTAATTCATTTTTACATGCGAATTACCATGAGAAATAAAATCTAATGGCACACGTAGGGCCTGTCAAAGTGCACTGAAGCTAATTCTGGGCGTTTCTTGGGTGCTTTTCTTGCATGAGCTCAAAAACAGGCCCCATTGGGCTTTGCTTCCATTTCTCATCTAGCTGCCAAGATGGTAACACTGTTTCTATTGGTCGAAGCTCCAGTCTGCTGGTCACCATCCCTGTGACCTGATGTGCCCGAGGGATCCACAGGCTCCCTTACCTGAACACATTCCGGCCTCTCATGCTGACCGCCTTGCATAGCCAGGAGAAATGCACTGCCATCACCGATGACTTTAGATCACTCAGTTCCTGGTACCTGGACAATGCACTTCTCAACTACAGGCATTACATTTCCCCACTGTTTCCCTTGACTCTTGCTGTCTAGATTCTGCTGCCTTAACCCTGCTCCATAATGAGCCTCCTCTCAGTAAGGCAAAAGCGTCTTTGGGGTAGCTCTATCTGCCTTCCATCCCAATGGATGGGACCTGGTCAATTACAAAGTTGGCATCGTTTATGATATATGTTTCTAGTCTTTTCCATAGTCAACTTTTTATATTTCTTTAACTTCTTTTCCCTCTCATGGCTATAAAGGAAACAATCACTCTTTCTTTATTCTCTCTCTCTTCGAATACCAGATATATGATTTATGAGCCAATATGACCTCCATTGAGAACACAAATATCAGTTGTTCCAAAAATCTCTTCATTTTAAAGGAATAAACTGAAGCAATAAGTATCAGGTTTGAATATCTAAGAAATATCTAAGGATATGTATGTATACATATATATATAAGAATATTCATATACATAGATATACATGAATACATATATGTGCACATTTATACACATATATGCATAAAAATTCTTAGATATTTATTACATACAGGAAAAGTAGCCATTTGTATTGTTACCCTTAGTTTCTGATACTTTCTCATGAAGACCATTGTTTTTCTCTTGAAATAATCACTGAGGATACTTTAAATATATTAGGAAAAAAAAACGCTTTTTAAAAAATGATACAAATGCTTTTCTGGACATTTCAGAGGGGTTCTTACTATAAAAATATTTTAAATAAACATTTAATAGCAAACTATAAATAATAAGCAAACCTTATCCTATACAATAAAGAGCTAATATGTTAACGTTCATGAGGTCCTCACACCATAACGACTATTCAGCAGGAGGCTTTGCGCACGGCGGGGCAGAGCCACTGCATTGCTCCGGAGGTGGGGCAGTAGCGGGGAGGCTCCCAGAGGAGGCAGGACCATCCTGTGGTGGGGAGGTCAGGGCTGAGAGCCCATGGCATCTCCCTCAGCAGTCCTTCGCCACCCACCGCTTGCACTCAGAGCGCCCCGTCACCCACCTGCCAGGAAAAGGAGCATAGTGCATGCACCATCAAGAAGCAGCGCTCGAAACTCTGCAGGGCTCCCACCCTCTCCTCCACCACCATGATGGGGCAGAGCCTCTGTGTTGCTCTGGAGATGGGGCCAAAGTGGCAGGAGGGAGGCGGGAGGCGGAGGAGACCCGACCAGCCTGAGGCAACTCGCAGGACTGAGGGCAGGGCCTGAAGCGGTCAGAGAAGGCCAGAGGGGCTGGGGGTGGGGACAGGCAAGCTCTGGGTGGAAAGATTAGGGTGTCAAGGTGGGGTGGCAGGCAGGTGGGCAGGGCATGCACAGGTGGGCGGGGCCACACGATTTTGTGCACTGGGCCTCTAGTATTATATATTATAAAAATATTCATGTTAATGCTAGTGAGATACCCTGAAATCTCAATGTATTTCTAGAACCTACATTTCAGGAGGACCAGTACTGATAGCACTGATGCATTTTCTGAAAATGGTAGCTACAACACAGAGCTGATCATGTCCAGTCCCATGCATATATTTATGTCTATCTGCACATAACTGTTAGGGGGATTAAATACAGTAGTATATAAAAGTAACTTATAAACCATAATATAATCCTACATAATAAAAGTCTAATATGTAAATAGACCGAATGGTGGAACAACTGAACAACCAGTTGCTATGATGTGCACTGACCACCAGGACCTTGCACAGAGCATGGTGGGCATCAGCAGCAGGCAGCAGAGCATGGAACATGGCAGGTGGTGCTGTGGCAGGATGGTGGAGCAGGTGAGTGGGGGCACCAGACCAAGGCGGGACACTGGTCGCTGTCATTGGGGCGAGCCTCTGGTAGTTACTGAAAATTCTTTGCTCCTGCATGCTTCAGTTCCACTTGGTGCTGGCACCTGCTGCTGGTGCCAACCCTGCTCACACCTGCTCAGGGCTTTTCCACATCCCCCTGCTCCTGAGGGGCAATTGGGGTCAGCAGCCACTGCTCACAACTGCTGCCAGTGATGGTCCTACTTGTACCCATTGCTGGCGCCAGAGCCGCCACTCACACCCACAGTTGGCCCCACTCACACCCGCAGACGGCACTGGAACTGCTGCTCACACTCGCTGTTGGCGCCCAGCTGCTGGCCCTGATCACCCCTGCGGGTTTTTCCACCTTACCCTGCTCCTCAGGGGCAATCAGACAGCAGCCTCCACTTGTACCCGCTGGTGGTGCTAGCCCCCATCACTCTGTGCCATCAGCAGGTGCAAGTGGGGCCAGCACCATCAGTGCCAAGGAGTGGTGGCAACACAAGTGGGGTGTGGCAGACGGGACCAGGGGCCATGGCAGTAGAGGCCTGGTGGGGGTGCGGAGGATGGGCCCAGACTTGCCCCTGTGCCCACTGTAGCCTCTGCAGCCTTGGCTGCCAACAGTTCCTTTTCAAGGTGCACAAATTCGTGCACTGGGCCCCTGGTCTAAAAATAAAATACTATTATTATTAGAAGAAGATTTTCTGAGCTACAAGCCATGCAAGAAATGTGTTCTCCTTTTTCAGCACTCCATATAATTATATAGGCTTGCCACTTTAGATGTGATTTCAACCATGAATTCCTGTACTTATTGAAGAGGTGATTCTCAGTTATTACCATTGGTCTTTAAATACCTATTATAGTAATTACTCTGTTTTTAATAAGTGCTTAAAATCAGAGGCAGAACTGGATACTATTTTCGGCTCCCTCCTTTCCTGCTGCCTCACAGAAGGATCACATCTGTCTGGAAATCAGTGAAGAGCATGGAGGAAGTCATACAGTGACTGGCCCTGCTCAAGAACAAGTAAGTCAACCTTGGATGTATCAGCTAAAAGTCAAGATTTTTTATTGCACTTATTTTTTAAAATTCTCAATGATATACAAATGATTGCAATCTACTTTGAGTTCATCTATAGCCTCGTTATATTACTTGGAGTTTAGAACTTATATGAACTTATATTAATGAATCTAGATGTGAGAACAGTAAGATCTTTATAACACATTGTGAGTTATTGAGACCTTAATATATGAAAAGCCCTGTGCTAAGTTGCTTTACATATGTTAACTGACTTAATCCATAAAACCATCATAAGAATATAATTTTTATCACCAGTTTAAAAATGAAAAATAAAAGATAAGTATTTTATCTAAGGTCACATAGCTGGTAGATGACACTCCTGGGCTTCAAATGCCTATTAATTCAGATTGGCTCCACAGCACTCTTAACCACTAAACTATACTAATTTTTTTAAGGAAACTTAATGTGTTTTTTTAATATATTTTATTGATTTTCTACAGAGAGGAAGGGAGAGGGATAGAAAGTTAGAAACATCGATGAGAGAGAAACATCCATCAGCTGCCTCCTGCACCCTCCCCACTGGGTATGTGCCTGCAACCAAAGTACATGCCCTTGACCGGAATCAAACCTGGGATCCTTGGGTCCACAGGCCGACGCTCTATCCACTGAGTCAAACCGGTTAGGGCGAAACTTAATGTTTTAAGAGAAATAGTCACCCAGCTGACCAAGGCCTTCTATATATTCCTAAAACTGTCCATTCAAAACTTCAGAGGGGAAAGAAGAAGCCACTACACTGTATATCTATTTTCTGATAATGCCACCATTTTCTCAAAGCAACACTCCACCAGTGTTTCTGAAATGAAACGAATCCATCTGTATGAATAGCTGAGTCATTCATATTAGAAATGATCAATAAAACCTGGTGATTTTCATCACCTGAAAGAAAAAAAAGCATTAAAATTAAAACCACGGGCACTCAAAATGAATATAAATTAGAGAGTATAAACACAGACAAAAGATGTACAAGATGACAGCTATCTCTAAGAGAAAAAGAGTGGCACAGAGAGCGACAGACTGTGGTGTATTTTAATACCTAAATAAAAATTTAGAAGGATGAATCATTTTATTTAGTGCCAGATCTCCTAGATACAAAATGGAATTTAACTAAGAGTGACTCCTTATCAGCAAAAAAGGTACAAAGCCACCACGTGAGAAAATCAATTAATGCACTTGAACTTGGACACCAAGAAAAGACTCAGCACTGAATCAGACACATGGAATGGAAAACTGCCAGGGAGAATGGAAAGCACGGACTAAGGAAGAGTCAGTGACATTCTGTACCTTTCTTATTTGGGTTTGCAAGAAATAATACAGTATTTGAAAGAATTACATTCCATATAGTTTTTGCACTAATACTGTTTCAAAAGTAGGGGTGAAAATTGGGCTTGTGTGGGTAAAGAAAGACTTGATTACTCTTTCAATAATTATAGTGATCTGGTGGGTGGGCACCTCCAGTGAGCTGATATGGCCCCTGAGACATGCAAAATCTTCCTTTAGTCAATGATTCTCAACCCTGTTGAACACTAGAAACCTTTCAGGAGACTTTAAAATTCCAATGCCAGGCTGCACCCAAGAACAATTAAATCAAACTATCTGAGGTTGAGATCAGTGAATCAGTGTTTCTGTTTTAAGGCTGTCAAGGTTGAAAACTATTTCTATGTAACTTTCTTTTTTTTAAATATATTTTATTGATTTTTTTTTTTTTTACAGAGAGGAAGGGAGAGGGATAGAGACTGAGAAACATCAATCAGCTGCCTCCTGCACACTCCCCTCTGGGTATGTGCCCACAACCAAGGTACATGCCCTTGACTGGAATCGAACCCGGGACCCTTGAGTCTGCAGGCCGATGCTCTATCCACTGAGCCAAACCAGTCAGGGCAATGTGTAACTCTTTCTTAAGCTTGCATCAGAGTCACCTACAGGTTTTGTTAAAATGCAGATTGATGGGCCATGAGCCTCAGCGTTCCTGACTCAGGTCGGGGTTAGGGCCTAAAAGATTGTATTTTTTAGCAAGTGACATATGGATGTTGCTGCTACTGCTGATTGGATGACCTGCAAGATAATAAACTGACTTCTGATATCAGGGAACTAGAGCTACTGCTGTAACTACAATGAAATTGAGATGGACTTGCTCCTGGGCTACCCTAAGTTTTCACCTAGGAGCTTTAGGAATCTGTAGAGTGTGGGACTTAGGTACACAGTATACTAGCACTATGGCTAAACTCTAACCTCCCTCGGTATTTTACCGGAACCTGTGACTAGCTAGCTTCTTGTGGGACTGATCTTCCAAATTCAATATCAACTCAGAGACATCTACACCATGTTGGTCTTCCTATTGGAAATCACCACCAATACAGCTCAACAAGACTGTGCCTTTCCATGACCTTATAGAGTAGTGATGAAGTTTAACTTTAGAATTTTAGAGAAGTTTGACATAAAATCCCTGATTGCCTTTCTTCTAGTTCCCTATTTCCCAGCAAAAGGGCAATAGCTACCTTTCAAAAACGTATCAAGAGAAAAGATATTTGTTCTTTCAAAACTTCTGTTCTTTGGCTTTTAAATATATATAATAGTTTGGTTTTATTTTCCAGCCCAGCCAGTGGTTGAGTGTCAACCCATGAACCAGAAGGTCACTGATTTGATTCCTGGTCAGGGCAGCAATGATTCCAGATTGCAGGCATGATCCCTTGTAGGGGGTGTGCAGGAGGCAGAGGATTGATGATGTTTTTCTCTATCCCTTTTCCTTCCTCTCTCTCTCAAAATCAATGAAAACATATAAAAAATTTAAAATGTTGAGAATAAGAGTGCACTATTACTTGATGATGTCTGTTTTTATGAAAATACGAAAAATTTCTATAATCAGAATCATCTTTTTCCCCTTTTCTTGACTTCTACAAGTTATTTCTGTTTTTTAAAATATGCACCAGGCTTTCAAGGATACACTATTTCTCTGTCATTTTTTAAATCTCTTGCATCTTCAACTGTTCTATATTTTGGTTTCATAGAGAATGAAGTGAGAACAAATTTAAAATTAAGTTCATGAAAATCCATTTTTAAAAAGAAAGATGTAAGCTAGTTTCTCCACGGGGTTAGACAGGTAAAAAAACCAATCCATACAAAGTCTAAATAAACAGTATTCATGTGGTTCTCATATTTCTAGTGAGACCATCTCCGCAGGAATTGGACAAGAGTTCAATGTGAAGACAAAATAAAGAGCACAGCAACAGTTATACTTTCTCTGCCTATTTTACATCCTTGTTTTAGAAGAGGATGTTTCTATTTTCTTTCAAAGTTAGAGACAAATAAGAAAACTAATAATGTAGTATTTTCAGTCTTTGGTAGAAATAAAATGCCTGGAGAAACTAAAATGTAGTTTTATAGACTAAGTAAAACTCTTTCTCTGTAGATGTTGCTTAGGTATTCTATTAACTCAAGTGAAATCTGAAGTAAGAGGATAGGGAATGTTATTTCTCACTACAGCCTGGGTATAAAAATTTTAATATTATTTAAATTAATTAGTAGCACATCTGAAATCAAAGAAGAAATTTTTAGTAATGACTATAGAGAGACTATAACTTAGGGATATTATGCTAAATAAATTATACAATACATTATACAATTGGATTAGCATATTTCTTTCTGATGAAAACTAATTTAAAGTAGCATTCTAAAGTTCCTTTTTTAATAGTTTCTATTCAGTATTTATTTCAGTTTTGACTAATTAAATGTATCCTTGCTTCTCAGTTATATATTGAACTCCATTCTTTATGTTTTAAGAGGTTTTGAATATGAACAAATGATAATTGAGGATCAAAGCACCAGCATCATAAATAGTGCTTAAATTTGTTTAGAAAAATTCCAAAAGAACAAAGAACTGGAGAGGTAAATAAACTGTAAGACTCTTCTGTGGAAGATTTTGTAATTCCTAATGGAATTTCATTCTCATATCTAATTAATCACTAAGTTCTTTAAATTATGTCTTCAAAAAATAGCTCACTATATCCCTTACCTCTACAAACATTTCCTCCGTGCAATATTTTTTTTTTTCTGTATGATATTTCTAGGGCTTTTCAACCAGTCTCCTTAACTGCACTCTTCCCATTTATTCACCACACAGAGAACAGAGTGCCTGCCCTGAAACACTGTTTTTCTCTGCTCAAAATCTATAGATGGCCTCTACTTAGGAAGAGATCATACGAGGACAAATAAGATCTGACTCCCTGTTTCTTTATCTCAAACAACTAATGTTCTCAGTCACTAACCTTCAGCCAGCCCACCCTCTTCTCAGTCCTCAGAGTTTAGGAATGGAGAAAGAACTCATTTCTAAGTTCTTTCAGGACTTTTTCTGGGAGCACTCTCTCTCCCACTCTTTGCTTAGAGGGCTTCCTCTTACTGTTCACACCAAATAAATTATCATCTCTAGTATTTCTTGGCCATGCCATCTAAAGTATTTCCCTTTGTATTTTCTAAATCACTTTAGTATTTTTGTAGCCTTCCATTAATTTTTTTATAACAGCAATTGCATTTTTATTGGATCTTAGGAATCACATTCCCAATACCATCACTATGGTAAAACTCATTATACATTTTATTCATGGTTGTTTACTTGTTATCTCTTTTGAAAATATTTTTATTGAATTTCTTGAGGTTACATTGGCTAATAAAATTACATAGGTTTCAAATGTAAAATTCTATACCTTACTTGTAAATTGTATTGTGCATTAACCATCCAAAGGCAAATCTCCTTCCATCACCATTTATCCCCTCTATACCCTGTCCTACCTCCCCTACCACCATTTCCCTCGGGTAATCACCATACTGATGTCTGTATCTATGAAGCTTTTTTGTTTTGTTTTGTTTTTGTATGTTTTTGCTTAATCCCTTCAATACTTCATCCAGCCCCAATCCATTGAATAAATGTACCACAGCTTTCTTATCCACTAATCCACAGACAGATACTTGGGCTGCTTCTAAATCTTTGCCACTATAAATAGTGCTGCAGTGAACATAGGAATGCATATATTCTTTCAAATTAGTATTTCGGGATTCTTTGGATATATTCCTAAAACTGGGATCGCTGGGTCAAAAGTCAGCTTTAGAAAACTCCATACTGTTTTGCGCAGTGGTTTCACCAATCTGCATTACCACCAAAAGCGAAGAGGGCTCCGTTGTCTTCACATCCTCGCCAACACGTATTTGTTGATTTATTGGTGAGATCCACTCTGACAGGTGTAAGATGATATCTTTTGGGTTTAATTTGCATCTCTCTGCTGATAAGAGATGTAGAACATCTTTTCATATGTCTATTAGCTATCTATTGTCCTCCTTGGAGCAGTGTCTACTCAGGCTTTTTGCCTGTTTTTGAATTGCATTATGGTGGTTTTTTGGAGGTTTTTAGTTCTTTATAAATTTTGGATATTAAACCCTTATCAGATGGATCACTGGCAAACTTATAGGCTGTCTTTTCATTTCTTTGATTTTTTTTCTGTGCAAAATCTTTTTAGTTTGATGTAGTCCCACTTGTTTGTTTTTTTCTTTTGTTTCCCTAGCCCAAGCAATATCAGAAAAAAAAAATATGCTGATTGTCTCTCATTAGATTTGAAGCTCCATGTGACAGGAAGGATACCTGTTTGTTGGACCTATTTTTCTCCACCAGTTAGAACAATAGAGGGTCTAGGAGATAGTCACCTATAAAAACACATTGAGCAAAAGGATAAACTTGAAGATAAATTAATAACATCTACCACATAGTCCCATTCCTCTCTTAAATATAAGCAATCCTCAGTTTGTACCCTTCCCTTGACTTACCACATTTATGGAAAAAGAATTAAAAATAAATGAAAGAAAAGCTACTTTTTATCAGCCAAAATTTGCATTAAGGAAAATTCATTATTCAAATTGGTATTTAGATGTCCTAAATAATTAACTGTTACAATATAATGTGTAGTCAAATCATATGCCATTAAGTAATGTTTGCATTCTTTTAAAAATCTATACCTCTAAAATAGTTCCTTTGTGTCTTGTTGCAAAAGAGAATACTAATCAGTTTTACTAGTAATTTAATTTATAAAAAAAACAATTCTTCAGTTGAAATTATTTAATGTGATGTTTTATGTTTTAAGAAAATACATTATTGCATCAAATGAAAAATCTAAATAGGTTTCTGAAGAAGCTATTGCTTTAGGATATGTACATTTTAGAGGCGTATTTTTAGATAATATTGTGGATGGAATTGATGTTCTACACATTAATCTATAAAAGCAGATTGTGACTAGAATTTTGAGAGATTTCTGAGAACAGCAGGGAACTTCTCTCAAAGTACCTTGGGAGATCACTTCCATTAAAGCTCGTGCTTGGACTTGGAAACTGGAATTAATACTTTATTCAAAAAAATATCTAATGAGTAGATTCAATGTGCCTTCGTCTGTGCTAGGCACACACATACAAAGAAAAGATGAATCTGTTTTTATTCCTCAGCTTCCATTTATTTTAAACTTATTGCAATCAAACTTTTATCTGCTTCCCAGATGTATCAGATCTACTCTTGGTGATGTCACCAATGTTTTCCACATTGCTAAATACAATGCGCTGTTCTCCATCCTCAATCGACTGAGCCTATTATGAGTATTTGAAATAACCAATTATTACTTTGTATAGAAACAATTTTCTTGCTTTCCAGGATACTCTCAATTTGCTGAGCAGTCACTCTCTTGGCATCGCTTATGTTCATCTTATTTTGTCCCCTGCCTCTAAAAGTAGGATTTATGAGGGGCTGTTTCTTGGATCCTCTTTGCTCTTTCTATGCAATCATTTTATTGGTGATCTCA
The DNA here is from genome assembly GCA_004026665.1 of Murina feae. NCBI lineage: Eukaryota > Metazoa > Chordata > Mammalia > Chiroptera > Vespertilionidae > Murina > Murina feae. The sequence goes on from PVJC01009807.1 coordinate 35,354, forward strand.
CACATTGTAATATCCTTAAATACCATCTACATGGCAATGACCCTGCCTCCTGGCTGGTAGACAGTGCTGTTCTTCTTTGTAGGTAGAGCACAGGAGGTTTTGTCTCGGTGCAGAGGCTGATGCATGCTGTGAGCTTACTCCAGCATTTCAGATCTTTCTGGAACACCAGGGAGATGGCAACGCCCGCCTGAGCACCTCCCAGAGCCGCCTACACAGTACCCTGACCTTTCATTGGCTCCCCTGAGATGGTGTTCCATGATTGGCTACCTCCACCTATAAATACCTGTACTTCCTCAGTAAAGTTAGACCTGCGTCCCAGAACCTGGTCTCCGGAGTCATGCATGCAAGCGTCCTACGCTAGGGGCTCCGCTGTCCTCACCCCTGGGAAATCCCCTGCTTCATATGGCACCTGAACGTGGGGCACCCAGCACGTCGGACCGGGTGAGTGACCCTTTGCAATATGGGCAATATTCCCCCCGAAGCACGCGCCCCTCAGGTGCGAGCTCTCCACGCCATTTGCAGAGTAGGCTAGTTTAAGATAAAAAAGAAAGAAAGAAGAAAGAAAAACTTCAGATGCTGTGGGAGTGCTTCTTACACTTTAATCCCTGGTTTTCAGAAGCCTCCTATGGGACCCAGGCACTTGGGAGAAAGTACTCAAGCCTATAAGGAAAAACATTTCCGCTTTCTCTAACCCCCGCCATTTTGGCCCTCCTCTCATGCCTCTCTGGAGTCCCCCCCCCATCCATCTCTGCCGGTACCTGCGGCCCTTGCAGCCTCAGTGGAGGCAGGTCCCCTCCCCCGTACTCCTCACCAGAGCCCTCTGCCTCCCCTGATGCGTGGGAGTTGTTTGTTAAAGAGCCTCCGGACAAAAGTGAAACTAACCAGTCTACTGCCGAGTCCGAGCCTTTGGAGGAGGGGAAA
>PVJC01009808.1:0-45078 GCA_004026665.1 Murina feae
TCCTCCTCTTCCTCCTCTTCTTCTCCTTCTCCTTCTTAAGGATCTGACTCCTAAAGTTTGGGAACACACGATTCCTTCTTCTCTCTTTGTTCCCGCAGCTGAGGCAAGAGCCCTGCCTTAGTGAGAACTCAGATGTCTGAGGATAAGCTCTTAATTCCTTACAGGCAAAAGGGACACCCAGACACACATTCAAATCATTTCCTCTTCATCCTTTGCTGATTGGAAACTAGACTCACTCATAGTTCAGCTTTTTTTTTAAAAAAGGCATTTGAATAGTATACACTCTGCTCTTTCAACTCCTGTGTGTCTGTTGCAGAAATGGAAGTTGGAACTAGCCAGCTCCATCCGTCGTCTACCCTCCAACAGTCTCTGAAATTTCTCTTCCTCTCTGGATAGTGGATGTTCGGTCATTTTGCAGCACTCAGCTCAGCTCTAATAACAACGCGATTATGGCCCTGTGGCCTTTTCCATAACATTTATTTTCAGGTCTGCCATGTGTTGGGCAACCATAACAGCCAGGCTGACTAGCTCTCTGTGGCTCCAAAGGCGTCAGCAGTGAGAGGGGATCTGGGCTCCAGCAAAGTGTGATGGAGTTGGCTGCAGTTCCTGTGACAAGCTCGGATTATGGTCCTTTGTCCAGAGCAGGCATAAAAGAAGCAGAAAGGCTTGATGTCGGGCCTGCTTCCTAAGGACATGTAAAGAGCCATTTGCGGTGATTTCTTAGACTAAAGCTCAGCTTTTTCTCCATTCTGAAGCTCTGTTCATTAGGTAGGCAGCTTGCTTTACTGGGAATTTTTGGGGATCGATACTTACTAAAGAAACTTATTGCTCAAGTACAGCTAGTTCCAGCTTATGCCTGAAACTAACATTTGGACATCACCTTAGAAATATATCTGTTTTGGAATCAATTATGATCATAGTCCCTAGAATCTGGGTCCAGTATCTTTTTATGGAAATTTGAAAATCATGTGCTTAGAGGCAGGTATAATACATTTTCTATATCTATCAGGGAGTGATTAATTAATTAACAGATCTTACCTCTTTTTTTAAAACTTAATAACTATTTTTATCTAATCATTGCACTTATCAAAAGTTTTGATCATACCAAAAGGATATGTGAAAATTCCTAAAACATTAGCCTTGGGAAAAAGTAAGTATAATTATAATTTATCAGTGTTCCTAAACTACCTGTTTTAATATTTGTATAGAGCATAGGAGAACAGCCATCTATATATATAAAAGTCTAAGCGACCCTTACGATGGAATGACCAGAACAACTGTTTGCTATGATGTGCACTAACCACCAGGGACAGGTGCTGATTTCTGGATGAAGCCTGCTGGCCAACCTCCCGGTTCCTCCCCCTCGCCAGCAGGCCCAGATCACCTGATTGGGGATAGGCCCTGGGCTGGGACAGGGAACTGGGGGGTGGGTGGTGGTGACTAACCTCTCGCAATGCCTGGGTTTGGGGCTGCGACATCTCACCAGCTACCTGAGGTGGAGGTGATGAGGATGGAGGCGCAGTGAGAATGCAGGGTGTCTGCTGAGCTCGCTCTCACTCCCCCCAGTACCCTCCCCCGGGATGCCAGGGATCGTGCCAGTGAAGTCTCTGTGCTCAGGTGCCAGGCGCTCACAAGTAACCTGTCCCACACCCACATGGCCTCTTCCAAGTGAGCCAAGCCACAGCTGCAGGACTGCAGGGCTGGTTGGGCTCCCTATGGGTTTGCACAGGAGCTTGTCTGGGAGGCCAGCTGGGAGAGAGTGTGCTGCCTGCCCAGCTTCCATTCGATGCCACTGGGTGGCCCAGAGACCCACACTGCACCCTGGCTTGTGTCTGGCTACGCTTACCTCATTTTCGCATGGGGACTTGGGTGCCATGACTCAGGCGAAGGGGGTTACATGGAGGTCTGGTGTCCGAGTTGCTGCCAGGGCCTAGAGGTCAGCTGGGAACTGCCCTTCCATGCCAGACGCTCACACTTTGATTGCTGGCCATGCCTAGGGACTGCACCCATGCAAGAATTTTGTGCACCAGGCCTCTAGTCTTTAAATAAACACACTACTAGACTGAGATTAGTGAAGCAATTGATAGACAGTATATCAACTTGCTGATCACAATGTTTAACTGATGTCCAAAGAGCAAAGTGTGAACCAGCCCAATCAGGGGCAGGGCTGGCTGGCCCACCTCCTGCAGTCCCTCCCGGTGGCTAGCCCAGCTCTGATTGGCCCCGTTTGGGGCTGGCCAGTTGGATCCCATCTGTGCACAAATTTGTGCACTGGGCCTCTAGTCATATTTATAAAACGCCCTCATGCCTTCATTGTGTTTGACCGACAACTGGGCACCATCACCTGGCCAAGTTGCCACATAGCACTTAATCATCATAGTACTCATCACTTGTGACCATACATAGGCATTGATTTACTTGTTTATAATCAATCTCCTTCACTAGCACTCAAGGGCCATGAAAGTGACAATCTTATCTGTTTGATTCAACACAATATTCCAGTACCTATGGTAGTACCTGACAGTGGTAGATGTTGGATAAATGCAGGCATTGGCCTTCTTTTTTTTCTTACGTGAAACAACTTCATCTGATCAGAGTCACAGACAGTATTCTTTTTTTTAATTTCAGAGAGGAAAGAAGAGGAAGAGAAAGATAGAAACATCAATGATGAGAGAGAATCATTGATCGGCTGCCTCCTGCATGCCCCCCACTGGGGATAGAGCCTGCAACCTGGGCACATGCTCTTGACCGGAATCGAACCCAACACCCTTCAGTCTGCAAGCCGATGCTCTATCTACTGAGCCAAACCAGCTAGGGTAAAGACAGTATTTTGATAGTTCAGCTATTGAACAAAGAAGTATCAATCCCTGAGAAGATATAGAAAATAGCCCTTCTGATGTGCCATTATGTATTTGTGCACATTCTCAAGGTGGGCAGGAGACCTGGTAATAGATGAAAAAGCTGACAACTGATAAGAAAGAGCTAGTCAATTTTAATCAACCATTGTTTGAACATCAATTATTTAATTTGAACTCGAAAGAAGAAAACTCATATTGGACATTAATTTTCTGTTTCGCAAATTAGTAAGACAAGTCCTATACCAAATATCATTCATAATAAAAATACAGTGCATCAAGAGGCCTATTTAACTACTTAAGTTATAATTTAATTTTAACTTTGAGGTTTGGGGGATCATATAGCCAAGTTGATAGTTTTGATTAAACATTTTGAGAACTTCATATCTGTCTTTATGAAAAGATTTTTTTTTTCTTAATTTGGTAGTGTGAGAGAAGATGGAAGTCTCAAGCATCAAGGGACGTGAAGTTTTAGGCCAGGCACCTGGCAGAAAGTAGGACAGAGCATGCTCTAGGGGTGAAGTCAGGTGGGTTGGAGATTGCACTTTTTCCCAGTTGTAATGTGGCTTTGCCAAGGCAAGATTGACAAAATGAGGCTTCCCAGACAGCAGAAGCACTTTAGCATGTTTGATCTTGATAGTTATTAAGACATTTTGCAAAAATGGACCCTACAGGTATGGGGACTTGAGAATGGGACTAATATTCTGGGAATATTATGGAAATCTTACGGGTATCTTTTTAAGTTAGTCATGTGAGAGACTTCAGCTCTCTCATGGACTTCAGCTTGATAATAATGACATCAAGGACTTTTAAAACTTGCATGTTCTTTGACCTTCCTATTCCATACTTAGGAATGGATTTAGAATATTGAAGGGTGTGTGCAAAGGCTTAGTTACATGGCTACTTAATGAACATGGTTCAGAAGAGTGAAATTTTGGAAATAAACTAAATAACCAGTGTTAAGGGACTGGTTAACTACATTGTGATACATCCTGCCTCCAGATTATTGTGCATCCATTTAAGAGGGAAGATGAAGGAAAATACATGGCACAATAGAAAGGTGTTTAAGATATATATTTCAAATTTAAAAATCCAAATAGAAATCATATGTACAGGAATCGCTCACTTTTTAAAAGCAGGAATAGAAACAAAATACTGTAAAATTACACACAATTTTAATAGTAGATTGCCTCAGAGGTAGGCTTATGGATGATCATATACATTTTATCTGTAGTTTCTTTGTTTTTTATATTGTTTTTTATTACTTTTGTAACGAGAAAAGGTAGAAGTTATTCAAAATTGCCAACCTTTGATTTAGTAGGTCCTGACTGGTTATGAGTGATTTATTCTGCATGCTTTCATGTATTATTATGGTCATTTTCTCTTCCAGGATATCTCACTGACTTGAAGGTAAAATTGTACTTGAAGGTACAATTTTTTAAAACCACTACATTTTTTAAAATGATGTTTTATAAGACATTAAGGAACCGCCTTAAAATACCTTTTTAAAAATGTTCTAAACTTCCTTTAAGAATTGCCACTGGATCTTTCTTTCTTTTTTTCTTTCTTCCTTTCTTCTTTACTTCCTTCCTTTCTCCCCCTCCCCCATTGCAATGATAGTCTTGGGCAGCAGATTCTATACTTAGCAAGAAAAGAAACATTTGTAGGGGCACATTTCAGTAATTCTGAAATGATGAAGCCTAAATGGAGCACAATAGTTTGAACACATGGGATCGAGTAACTACTTTTAATGTTGTTGCATTTAAGATGCCAAAGGGATATGTCACAATCTTAGAATTATGGAAATTTGGGAATTTAGAGTAAGGTAACACTGGTTGGATCTTTTATCCTCATTTTGTAGATAGGAGAGCAGTGACCCACTCCGGCTAAGTGATGCATTTGAGACCCAGACCCAGTAAATGTCAAAGCCGGGATTAGATTTCTGATCCTCCAACTGGTAGCTTTTCACAGAATCAGGGTTTAAGTACCAAGACTATGCCATAATCTTAAACAGATTATATAATCTTAAGCATCCCCGAACCATGATATTCTTATCTGTAAAGGGTACACAATATTTACTTGTAGAGTTGTGGAAGCAATGAAATAAGTTAAATAGCCTAGCATTGTGTCTAGAATATAGTGGGCGCTGAAAAAATTGCAGCTACTATTAGTACTAGTATTATTCATCTGAGATCCAGATGAATGTTGGATTTACAAGGTGGAGCTTAGAAGAGAGGTTTGAACTCGTCTAAGGAGTGCTCTGCATGGTGGTGGCATTCGGAACCAGAAAGATATAGAAGATTGTTGACGGAAAGCATAGAGAGAAGGGAGCAGCGCTGAGGATAGAACCTTGAGTAAAGCTACATTGGGAGTTTAAAAGATAGATGGGAAACTAAGTTACAAAGATGAAAGGGTCAAGAGAGTGCAGGATCACAGAAACCAAGGGAGCACTGGCCCCTGGTTTTGCCATTTTCATTGGTAATAATTGAGCAAATGGTTTTTCTTGGAAGAGAAGTTGCATTCAGATGAAAAAGAAGAATAAATATAGTATGGACTGAGATAGTTTTCAATGAATTTGGTTGTTAAAGAAGGGCCGGCGTACATTGCTAATTGAAGATGGTTATAGGATCAAGGAAAGATTTTACTTTTTAAATGTAAGGAAGATCAGAGCATGCAGAGGCATTGGCAATAAAAGATTGATCTAATAGAAAGAGAGATGGGAGATGAGATTAATAACAGCTGAAGTTGTAACAGTAGGATAGGATAGGATAGGATAGGATAGGATAGGATAGGATAGGATAAGACTGAGTGAGTCTTGATAGAAAAGAGGAATCTCTTCCTCCGAAATAGAACTTAGAGAAGCTGAGGGCAACGTGGTTTTGAGGTGAAGAAGAGAGAAAATGAGGATTCTTTTAGTATATGCTCTCAGTCTTCTGGACAATGTAAGCAATTGGGTCTCTTCTTTCTAATGAAGATCCAGGAACAGGAGGGGAGTCTTAGAGAGAGTGAAAAGAATTGGAACAAAGCACTGGGGGGAATGTGATAGAACCAACTGAAGAGCAACAGAATATGTTGGTGTCAGCTAGAGGCCTACCTGAGGTCAAACAGCATGTCTGTGGGAGACCTCATCAGTCCAATATCAATATCTAGACCTCCTGGGATTTGGCATTCCACACTGTTCCCACGAAGAGCGTTTTGAGAACATTGAGGAGCAAGAGGTCTAGGCTGAAGGAGAGGGAAGGGATATCAGGGCCATGGTTTTGAGGCTGGAAGTGGCCACACGGCATAGGATGTGCGCTCATGGACATCTGGGCAGGAGCTGGGGAGAGTGAGTGAGTGGGTTTGGGCAGTGGACTAGTTCTGAGAGAGCGTGTTTGAGGTCTGTGACTGAGGTGCCGTGAGGCAGAGATCAGAGGGTTTGGAACCAAGTAGGTTAAGAATCTGAAGCCAGAGGCTCCATCGATGTCCGCAGCTGAGACTGAGCACCAGCAGAAGGCCGAGTCAGGGCCCCTCAACTAGATGTCGGAATGACGTGGAATGCCCTGAGTCAGGGGCCCTTTAAGCATCCTCAGCTCTGCTCACTTTCCCACCCACACAGAGGCTTTGAGTGTCTCTTCCCAGTAATCTTGACAGGCTGGTATTTAGGGTCCCGATAGTCCTATTCATCTCAAGAGACTCCGTGCTTCTGGGTCTCCCTGTGGGGAGACAGTGTGCCTACCTACATTTCCCCTGAAGTGCTTGTTTGCTCAATGCCCGCATTTCCCAATACCATCAGCTTCCCCGTTGTGCCAGCCTGCGCCTCTCATTCACAGCAGAGTGTGATGCCACTATCCATTTTGCAGTCTCTGTACACATCAAAACAAACAAACAGAGACCCAAACACACCCCAGCAGGCGCATTGTCAGGGAATTAGCTCCCATGCTGGCGCAGCCAGACGAATTCAGATAAGAATGGCTTAAAATCAGTCCTCCCCGGCAAACTGGTCACAGGCCAGAGCCATGGGATCACTCCTTACTCCATCCACATTCTGTACGCATGCACTGTTATCCTAAAAGATGCTAGTTTTCTATTTTAAAAGGAGCCAGAAGTAGCAGGGAAGTGAATTACAGTTGCCCTCTCCCGACAGAAAGCTGAGATAGTTGAGGAGGCGTTTGGTTGAGGAGGCAGGCAGTATGGCTGAACATTCAAGAGCACCTGTTCATGATGGTTTTCCACCTCCAGGTAAACAGAAATGTGAGCTGCTTCCGCTGGAGGCTTCTGCCTCCTGCAAACATTAGCCACGTGCTCCAGTTGGCAGGCATTCCATTCCTAAGTCAAGCCTGTGGTTCCCTCCTCCACGACCTTGAAAGCTACCCATGAGCACACCTTGATGCATGGTACCAGTTTAACATAGTTTGAGGACTACTGCAGTCATTTCAGAAAGAAAAATAATTTTCATATTAGAGTTGGCTCTGCTGGATTGGAAGCTGGTGCCTAGGTTAATTTTCCATATGTCTTCCTTCAAGGGAACCTGAGTCTAGCACTGTGACATTGCACAGGCCAGTGTCAGATGATTATTATGAGTGTTAATTTCATTCCCATATCTGGCTGTGTGGCTAGAGGGTGACTCAGCAAGGGAACAAGGTGTAGAACCAGGAGTAAGATGAGTGCTTTTCAGTTGGTGATGCAGGCGCTATGTGCAAGCCCCCCTCATGGCTATCCCGCTTTCCGAGTGAGTTTTTACAAATTAGAAGTCACCTTGATTGTCTAAAAAGTGAAGGGGATCATCATGCAGCAAACTCTGATCCATTTCATGGGCCGATAAGTGAAACTCTTATGCTAAACCGACATTTCTATATAAAAAATGTCTGCTTTCTCTTAGTTCTCCTAATTCCCAATCCAGGGGACCTCAATCTATTCTGAATTGAGTTGTAAAGTTGGGCAGGAGTATGGCGAAATGTAAAGGTGTTGTGTTTATTGGGTCAGACAGATCTGCATTTAAATCTCAACTCAGTCACTGAGTAGTCTTGAACAAGTCATTTAACCTCTATTGCTTTAATTTTGTCCTTTATAAAAAATATCCTAACATTTTCTACCTTGAAGGGTTACTGTGTGGATTAAGTGAAATAATGTATATCGAACAATTACTACAATGCTTGTTTGACAGCAGGAATAATAATGTTTGAGATAAGAAATAGTAATGACTGTTGACTATATAGGAGGCATGGTGCTAACTTCTTTATGCAGAGTAGCTCATTTTATCCTCACAACAAACCTTTTACATAGTACATATTACGAAGATCTATTTTTCACACAGAAACATAAAAAGGTCTGGCATGTTAGTGGTAAGAGGAGAGGTATACAAATAAACCATTTGTATAGGAATAAAAAGTGTGAAGACGCCCTGGCTGGTGTGGTTCAGTTGGTTGAACATCATCTTATGTACTGAAAGGTTGCTGGTTTGATTCCTGGTCAGGGCACTTGCCTAGGTTGTGGATTTGATCCTTAGCTGGGGTGCATGCTGGAGGCAACTTGTTGATGTTTCTCTTCCACATTGATGTTTCTGTCTACCTAAAATCAATTTTAAGAAAACATTAAAAAATGTGATGAAGATGGTGATAGTGATGGTTGTGGTGGTTGTGGTTGTGGTTGTGGTGATGGTAGTAACTACGGTTGTTGAATGCTGGATAAGTACCGGGTTCTGTGCTAATTTTTAAAATATGCATTAGCGTGCTCATGCCTTACAATAACTATAAAGTGTAATCTTTAGTCCAGCTTACTAGTATACTAAAGAAAACAGAAGTACAGAGGAGATTAAAAACATGCTAAGATCATACTGGCCAGCAGGAACTGGAATTTAGCTCTCTGTGGCTTCAGGAACTGTGGCCTTAACTATCGGCCAGTGATTGTCAAAGTAGCATCAGCATCGCCTCAGAATGTATAAGAAAGGCAAATTATTGGCCCCACTCTGAACTGCCGAATCAGAAACTGTAGGGGTCGAGTGCAGTGATCTGTGTGTTAATGAGCTCTCTAGGTGATTCTGAGGCAAAATCGGGTTTGAGAGCCCTGCACTAGCCTATATTGCCTCCCTTCATGGAGCTTGGAGAGAGCAATCCAGGGAATGGATTTGGATTGATCTAAAATCTGATAGATTTAGGCTTTGCCTCTGGCTGTCTCCAGAGAAAATTCCCATCATCCCATTCTGCCCTTCAGCACTGCCCCACCCATTTCTATGTGGTGCCAGTGACAGACCCTATCCTACCTAATAAAAGGCATGCAAATTGACCATCACAAGATGGCTTCCCCCATGTGGTCAAAGATGGCTGCCACAAGATGGCCAGCAAGGGAGGGCATTTGGGAGGGACCCAGGCCTACAAGGGGAGATAGTTGGGGGGACCAGGCTGGCAGAGGAGGGCATTTGGGAGGGACCCAGGCCTGCACAGGAGAGCAGTTGTGGAGGACCCAGGCCTGCAGGGGAGGATAGTTGGGGGGACCATCCTGGTAGGGGGAGGGCAGTTAGGAGCAATCAGGCCGTCACAGGAGCAGTTAGGCATTGATCAGGCTGTCAGGGGAGTGGTTAGGGGCAATTGGCAGGCGAGAGGTCAGGAGCCAGCAATCCTAGTTGTGAAAGGGATGTCTGACTGCCCATTTAGGCCTGATCCCACTGGTGGAATCGGGCCTAAACGGACAGTCAGACATTCTTCAAGGGGTCCCAGATTGGAAAGGGTGCAGGTTGGGCTGAGGGACACCACCCCCACCCCCCACTCCCAATCTGCATGAATTTCGTGCACTGGGCCTCTAGTAGGAGTAATATTTGTGGCTGGTGAGCCGCTCCTGAAAGAGCTGTTACTTGATTTCCACTGGAGTTGACGGGCAAGGTACACCTCCCATCTTATTAGCTGTGTGTGGGTAATTGAGTCAACTTCTCTGTACTCGATTTCCTCAGCTGTCTATTGGTGATAATCGCATCGCCTATTCCAAATGGATGGAATGAAGATTAAGTGTGACAATCTCTGTGTCAAGTGTGAGCTCTGAGCTTAGCATTTGATAACTACTGAGAAACATTTGCTACTTTTATTAGTAAAAGAAATCCTTTCTGAAGAGTTGGGCCTCATTCTAAAAAACAATGTATTTAGGGCGAGTAAAAGTTTACATTCTAATTTACAGAGATAAACCCCAGAGAAGAACAGTCAGTGGCACAAGTACCTTGTTTCCCAAGCACTGTCCATTTCAGGAAAGCCTTTGTGGGAAGAAACTAACTGTGATTCGTCTATTCTAATTTCAGTAGAGGCCACAAACTGCTTAAACAGGCTGCGGACAAACCCGGAACTGTGGCTTTAACTGCTCTGAGTCACTAACGAGTGATAGAAAAAGAAATGGATACTCTTTCAAGTACATTTTTGTTTTCCTTTTAATTTCACCAGGGCAAACTGCCTCTAAACAGCCCATTAGTTAAAACACTTGAGTAGAACCCAGAAGCAAGGATAATGGGGTTTGTTTCATCAGCCACCCTTTCTCCATACCCAACTGCTTCCCACTTCTATTTAAAGGCAGAGAAAGCTAAATGTGCTCCACAGTGTCAGTGTGGTAAGCGTGCCAACAGCTGAAAGCTTTTGGAGGAACACGTGACCCTGCAAAAAGCGAAGAACATGCAGAACAGCGCTGAGGGAGGGCCTGTGACAGCCTGCGAGGCGGGTGGATCTTGTGCCCTATTTATTCCCTCTCTATTTTTTATGAGCCAGACAATAAATCCCAGGGTGTCTCTTCTAGGGCACCGCATGCCTAGACCCTCTCCATCATGGGAAACCTGCGGCTGGTAGGGCTTCCCTAATAAATACCACAGACTGGGCAGTTACATTTTATTTTCTCACAGTTCTAGAGGTTAGAAGTCTGAGATCAAGGTGTCGGCAGGGATGGTTCCTTATGAGGACTGGGAAGTCAAATCTGTCCCAGGCCTTTCCCCCAGCTTCTGGTGGTTTGCTGGCAACTTCTGGCACACCTTGGCTTCTCGACATCTTCTTATGATGTTCTCCTGTGTGAGTGTCTCCTGTGTATGATGTCTCCTGTGTGGCCAGATTTCCATTTTATATGGTGGACTCCAGTCACATTGGATGAAGGGCCCACCCTTTACTCCAGTATGACCTTATCTTAGCTAAGTACATCCGAAACAATACTGGTTCCAAGAAAGATCACATTCCGGTGTCCTGGGGTTAGGGCTTCCACATGTGAATTTTGAGGCGCCACAATTCAACTCATGACAGATGGTAAATGAAATTCTAGGTCCATCAAACAGAGAGCTCTGGCCTGTGTAAGCAGGATTAGAGCAGTACTTCTCAACCGTAATGTCCACGTGAATCACGTAGGAATCTCATTGAAATTCAGTAAGTCTGGGGTAAGGGACACGATTCTGCGTTTCTGCTGCTTGGAGTAGCAAGGTCCCGACAGACCCTCCTGGCAGGTTATTCAGACTCCCCATCTCGCACGTCTACTGTGCCAGAGCTTACTGTGCTTCTTCTTCCCAAAACCTTGCAGGTTCCCCTCCTCACCTGGAGCCATATTTTAGAGGTAGCCACAGTTCAGGGCATAAAAATGATCAGACGAACAGAATTCAGAAGCTCTCAGAATCATTCCCGTCCGAACCAGTGGAGGCTAGATGTTGTCTGATGTACAAGTTATTTTCTGAACTGTGTCCGCAGCCCCTGGCTCGTCTGTGTCATCTTTCAACCTCTCTTAAAGCCCTGGCCATCGTGGCCTCTGTGGTTTCATCCTCCTGAGAGCCCACTGAGTGCAGGATTAGTTGAAGGTAGATTAGGTGTCCTTAGAGTGCGTTAGTGAATTAATACCCAGACCAGGGAAAAACGTCTGCGGCATATCACAGACCAAGTGTTAGCATACAGGATGTATACAGAAGCTGTGCAAATCGAAGACTCAAAGTGAAGATGGCCAAAAATTATGAGGAGGGAATTCACCTGAGAAGAACCCTAATGACCAATAAACAAGAAAATGATTTTGTTCCCATTTGTAATTTGAGAAATTACAATTAGAACATTAAGACAAGATCATTTCTTGATCTTTAGAGAAATAAAGACTTAAAACACTAATTGATGGCAAGAATATGGAGAGAAGTTCCTGGACAGAAATGTAAACTGGAGGCCACCTTGGCATTAATGCTACATCTGAATGTGTAATTCCTACATCTGTGGAATTCCATTTTTGTTATATACACCATAGAAACACCTGGTTACATAAGGGAGCATGGTTAGGGGCATTCATTGAAGTATTTATTCATTATTAATGATGGTAAAAATTGTTGACAATCTAAATGTACAGCAGTAGGGAAATAAAGTATTGTGTAGATGTACCACATAGCTGTTAAAATGAATAACAGCAGATAACATTTGTTGCCTACTTACAATCTACCAGATCCTATTCTAAGTGCTTTTCATGTATTAACTTTTTAATATGTCATAGGTACTATCCTTATCCCTATTTTAGAGATGCAGAAACTGAGGCACAGAAAGGTTAAGCATCTTGCTCAAGGTTACCCAGCTGGGACAGAGATGAGATTTGAGTCTGTATAATCTAGATGCATAGGATAAACTCTGAACTATTTCAGCTACTTCACGGTACCATGTCTCGATTACTAGAATGAGGTGGTCTCAGTATCCTGATGTGTAAAGACATCTAGCTTTTTTGAAAGATGATATGTTAATGATTATTTTGTAATTAATATTAATTTTAGAACATTAATCGAGGCTATCAATTCTCAGTCCTGCTGTGGCTTGGCTCTGCTCCCTCAGAAGCACACAAGCATCCACTCAGCTTCCCCCTTGGCCTGATGGGAAAACCCTTCCCTCCCTCCTCAATCACCCAGCCATTTGAGCAGAGCCATCCTCTAACCAAGGACATTACCTTTCCTTGATCATTCTCATCATCATCACAGTTTGTTTGTCTTCCATGAAGGTATTATTTACTAGCCTTGTGGTGGTTGTTTATCGATGCTCCCATTATAATTGGGAAGAAGATGAAAACTGGAGCTTGAAAGAGGCTCCCAATCTAAAGGCAATAGCATGGTTTAAAGTGGCTTATGTCTGGGGAAGGAGGAGTGTTCTTTAAAATTCCTAAGTTCTTCTTGAAACTGTGTGTCTTTCCATGGGCCTAACACAAAATGCTCTATTTCCCTGATAAATCTAAATGATTTGTTTCTTAAGTATAGTTTATCCTAGTTGATCACCTTGTCTACCTACTCCTCCCACCAATTCCCAAACCACCCTCATAATTAAATGAACACAGACTTGTGAGGAGAAATGGAATTTATAGTTGATTTTTATTTACTGACCAAGCAGATATACTAGGCGATGCTTAACATATACAGACAGTACATTTAAATAGTCACTTTTCATTTTTAGGCTGAAACCAGATGGCCAGTCCTACTTGCTGTTGCATCTAGCACATTCTGGCAGGCTGACCTGGAAAAGGACATGCTTGCAGCATATCCCACTCTGGGCTCTCCTCCTCTGCACTTATATCAAAGTCGCACAAAGAAACCACTTCCCCCAACAAACTCATGCTCACCCTCTAGGACTCATTTTCAGGGATTCTTCTGTGCTTGACCTCTGGGATACATTGAAAAGACACTCTGTGTAATCCCATTAAACACAGCTTTGCTTCTATATTTCTTACATAGGCGTTGAAAAGGAAAAAATATATATGCATGCAAAAAATTGATTTAAATCCTTACCCCACAAAAAATGAATTGTAGACCTAAGTATAAGAGTGAAAAAATAAAACTTCTGGGAGAAAAAGCTTCATAATTTTGGGTTAGGCAAAGAGTTTTTAGCTACTATACCAAAAGCTTGACTCTTAAAAGAAAAAAAAAACTGATAAGTTTGACTTTATTAAACTTGAAAATGTTTGTGCTTCAGAAGATTCCATTAAAATAAGGAAAAGATAGGCTATACACTAGGAAAAAAATATTGGCAAATTATATGTCTAATAAAGGACTTTATTCTGAATATATAAACAAGTATTACAACTTAATAATAAGACAAACAACTGAACTTTAAATTGGGCAAAAGATTTGATAGACATTTCAACAAAGAAACAGAATCATACAAACAGTGATCAAAGGGATTTCTGCCAGAGAAGAGGGGATGGGTGGATGGGTAAAAATGGTGAAGGGAAACAGTCAATAATATTGTGATGAGTTTGCATGGTAACAGACAATTACTAGAATTAGTGGGGTATCCCATTGTAAGGTATAAAAATGTTGAATCACTGTGTTATACACATAAAAGTAACAGAACTAATAAAATATTGTCTACAAACTATACTTAAATTTAAAAAATTTAAATATGAACGGCTAATAAGCATATAAAATACACTCAAGATTATTAGTCATTAGAGAAATAAAAATTAAAATGGCAATGAGATGCCCCTCTCTACACACTAATAGGCCCTAATAAAAAATACATGTGTTACCAAATGTTGGGAATGATGTGTGTGGAGAAACTGGAACCTTCATGCATTGCTGGTGGACACATAAAATGGTACAGCTATTCTAGGAGCAGTTTGGCAGACTCTTAACAAATTAAATATTTTTTCCATACCTCAGAGCAATTCCACTTCTAGGAATCTAAACTAGTGAAATGAAAACATATGTCCATGTACAAACATGTATGCAAGTGTTCATAACAGCATTATTCACAATAACCCCAAACTAGAAACAATCGACATGCCCATCAACTGGTGACTAGATAACCAAGTATGACATACCTATACTGTACAATGTGTTAGTTGCAATAAAAAGATATTAAGTCCTGATGCTTGCTACGACATGGAAGGACATCATAAAACACGCCAGGTGAAAGAAGTCAGGTGTAAAAGACTGCATATTATAAGATTCTATTTATACGAAATGTTTAGAAAAGACAAATTGGTTCAGACAGAAAGCACATCAATGGTTTCGTGGGGCTGGGGTGAGTACAGGGATTAATTGGAAATGGGCATGAGGAAACTTTTGGGAAAACAGAAATTGGAAAACCCTAGAATGTGGTGGTGATTGCAAAACTATAAATTTACTAAAAATAAATGAATTGTGTATTTGCAATTGATGAATTGTTTGATATGTAAATTACTCCTCAGTAGAGCTATTTTTAAAAGAGAAGACTAATAGTATATTCCCATGTGCCTGGCTGGGACTAGGTCATTTGCTCAATCCAATGCTAGCCTAGTTATTTGCTAGCCACATTAACTAAGACCTTTTGTCCCCAGAGAAGTTTTTTATTCACTCTAGGGACTGACCAGTGTTCTGTGTCTTGTGTTTTGAAGACAGAGTACCGAAATAGTAAAGGGCAAAGCAGATAACCTCGATGCCTACTTTATCTTTTGGTGGCTACAATTCCGAGAAAATTCAACTTACAGGAAAAATAGCTGCCAACCTATAGTTACTTAAGGAGCCCCTGATAAGTGCTGCTGACATTTTTGTAGACAAATACTCCCTTCTCAGCCATGACTGAAACTCTTCGTTCAGATTCATTTGGCCATTTTATACCCTCCCTTCACTGGGAGCAGAGGCCCAGCAAGCTCGTTGGTCAATATGGAACCAAGATGCAGTCAGAAGCCATGGATTTGAATTCCAACTCCAACAACTCAGTGTTTGGGACTTTATAAAGTTCTCTATGCATATTAGCTGGTATCACAACCTAAAATTTCTACAGTGTTTAAAAATTATTACCAATGTAAGTCCATATTTACTATCATCTTGAATTGAACCCGCTATCTCCCTCCCAAACTTTTAATTTGTTTTAGGATTTTCCTAGGTCCCAAGGGTAAACTTCATCCCCACATCCTGGCTATTCACCCTTTGACATGCTCTCCCAGTTCCTTTTCTTTGCTCCATTTCAGTGGTCACTACTCCAATGAGTTCATCAGCATCTGAGCTTGGGACGGAATCTTTTATTTTGCTTCTTCCCTTTATACCATTCCTACTGCTGTCCTGGAATCAACACTTTTCTAGTCTAATATACAGTGGCTCACTCAGACCTCCTAGTCTTACTTTCCATTGATTCATCACCTAGGCCATGAGTCTCATCTCATCCAACACGTCCCAGTCTCACTCCTCCCAACATGAATCCCCTTCCCCAAATACACCAAGTCCTTTACCGTCCACTCAGTCTCATCCTCTGGGTTTATGTCAGCAATGCCCTCTTTTTATTTCTAAATGTTCGCTTTGTGGATTATCTCAAGGTTTGCTTATAAATGGTGAAGTAAGATCTTCATCCCATATGCTTCTCAATCTATTTTCTTAGATTCATAATGCCTCATGATTCTGAGTTTCCCACTGAGGATTCTTCCAAGTTATCCCTCTCTTACCAGTTCATCTATATTTCCATTTCCTGGATGTTCAGATCTCAGGTGCATTTAGGAACTTAAATGACCTGATAAACTAGTTCGCATTATGGAATAAATAAATGGACACTGTTTAAAAATTCTTTTTATTTTTTAAATTATTTGTTGTTAAAAGTATTACATGTAGTATTACATATAACACTCCCCCCCCCGTTGAGCTCTGCCCAGCCATACCCCTACTTCAGCATATGCCCTTACCCCCCATAGTGTCTGTGTCCATTGTTGTGCTTATATGAATGCATATAAGTTCTTTGATTGATCCCTTACCCCAACTTCCTCCCTTGAATTCTCTCTGAAATTTGAGTCTGTTCAATGCTTCTATGTCTCTGACACTTTAGATGGACACTTTTGAACCCTCATTTTTTAAAAGGGATAGTCTGTGACATATGCAATAGCCCAACAATCACTAATAATATAGAATCCCATGCACCCTGGAAGGGAAACATGGTGGGAAGTGAGAGCAGTATGTAGGAAATCATCCCAGTGTCCCTGACATCATTCTTTGTAGGCTTCCACTGAACCCTGCCTTCTAAAACTCTGCCTCACCCTTTGCAGTGTATGTCCGACAGGTTTAGGAATAAAAAAGTCCTGGATCTAAAGCCAGACTCTGCCACTGACTAGCTGTGTGACCTTGGGAAAATCACTCAATCTCTCTGGGCCTCGCTTTTCTCATCTGTATATTGGGGACCATAATACTTAGCTTGTAGAATGACTGTGAGGGTCAGATAAAATTATATATATGCAAAACAACTATCAACAGTATGTATCTCAGTAAGATGTGAATACAGAGGTAACCGATCACCTTAAAAAGTGTTGTTCTTGAGTAATTCCGTGAATTCATGCTGTGTGTCCTCAGACTGTTCTCAAGAACAGGGTCTTTGTTTTTGTTTCTTTTTTCACAGTTTCGATAGTTCCCTCCTTTGTGTGTGTATATATGTGTACTCCCATATCATCTCACACGGTATTCAATGTTGCTATTCTTCTAAATGAAGCATTACGATAACCTTGAATTTACATTTAGTTGTAAATTAATATAAATCTATATATAAAGTCAAAACTCAAGAAGTTATTTAACCCACCCAAGAAATGCCATTGCTTGGCTTAGTGTTGTTTCTTTTTAAATCCAGAATATCTCTAGTAACATAGTTCGTCTCCATATGGACTTTCATGAGGTCAGCGTACTTCTAATTACATTCCTATTTCAATACAAACACTTTCTTCTCTTTTGAATAAAAATACTCAATCTTTTACTTTATCTATTAGCATTTCTCCATAACAGATTTTTAGCTGGTCTCATTTTCCAGTCAATATGCAATATGAGCCTTTGGGATTAACAGACAAATATTTACTAACAGTGTGTTGAATATATATGATAGTGTGGTAGTTATGAGCACAGTTTTTGTTTTGATTTGAATCTCAGTTCTCTCAGAAGTCCTTTGCTTCTCTGCCTCAGTTTCTTCATCAGAAAACTAGAATTGTATGTCAACCTAATAGAGTTAAAATGAGGATAAATGGATGCAATAAACATAAAGTGATCAGCACCATGTTCAGCACATAGCAAATTCTCAGTTAGCACTCTGTGTATAAAGTTACCATTTCAGTAGTCAGATGTCACCCTAGATGCTTTCACATACATCCTCCTCAGGAACCTGGGACTTACCAGGTCCCAGAATTCTAGGGGAAAAGACAGTTGATGGTAACAGCCAGCATTTCTCTGATTCCCCTTCCACTCATTCTAAGGGCCCTTGAGCCCCCTTAATTTTTTTTCTATTGCTAATTTTTGAAATTGAGGCAAATTGCACATAGCATGAAATTTAACATCTTAATCATTTCTAAGTGTACATTTCAATAGTATATAGTATGTTCACATTGTTGTACAACCAATCTCCAGAACTCTTTTCATCTTGCAAAATGAAAACGCCATATTTATTAAATACTGGAAGCCCAGCACGTGATATCACGCGGCCCTGCCCATCCACAGAGCCTGGCAATGCTCGCATCCCCGCCCACCTGTGCTGGTATTTGGTCATTATGGCGTTAGGGCCACTGGCTTTTTATATATATATATATATATACTAGTAGCCCATTGCAGGGAGATTCCTGTAAGAATAGGGCTTCCTGAGCCAGAGCAAAGCAGAGAAGGGAGCAAAGCAGAGAAGGGAGCAAAGCAGAGAAGGGAGCAAAGCTCGCCTCAGCTCCCGTCTCTGCCACCTCAGCTCCCATCTCTGCTGCCTCAGCTCCCGTCTTTGCCACCTTGGCTCCCGTCTCTGCCGTCTCGGCTCCCCCCGCCCTTCTCCCTCCCTTCTTCACCATCTCCGCTGCCTCAGCTCCATTCCCTTCTCCACCGCTTGGCTCCCTTCTGCAGCATTCGGCTTTCTTCTACGCAGTCTTTAGTCTTTATTCTCCTGTGTGTGCAAATTAACCCATCAAAGATGGCAGTTAATTTGCACACACAGGAGAGTAAAGACTAAAGACTGCGTAGAAGAAAGCCGAATGATGGCAGTTAATTTGCATACAGTCACTCTGATTGGCTGGTGGGCGTGGCCTGGCGGATGGGCGTGGCTTAGGTGTCTTGGAGTGGTGTTAATTTGCATATTACTTTTTTATTAGAGTAGATTGATTTCCTGATCCTCTTTCACAGCCCCTGACAACTGTCATTTTACTTTCTATCTTTATGAATTTGACTATTCTAGGTACTTCATATAAATGGAATATGCGGTATTTGTCTTTTTATGATTGTCTTATTTCACTTAACATAATGTCCTCCAAGTTCATGTTATAGTATATGTCAGAATTTCCTTCTTTCTTAGGCTGAATACTATTCCATTGTGTGAATATACCACATTTTATTAATCCATTCATCCATTGATGGACACATGGTTGCCTCTACCTTTTGGCTACTGTAAATAAGGCTGCTATGAAGATGGGTGTAGAGATATCTCTTCAAGATCCTACTTTCAATTATTTTGAGTATATTCCCAAAGCTGTAATTGCTGGATCGTATGCTAATTTTATTTTTAACTTTTTTAATAAAATGCCATACTGTTTTTCATAGTGTTTGCCATTCTTTTAGGGTTCCTTCTCGAGTTTGAGAATTCTCAAGGGCTATGACACATGACTTCACAGCTGCCCCATTTCTTCCTCACTTATTCTGCTCACCTAGCGATATCTTCTGTGTCTCTAACATGAGCTAACGTTTCCCCTGTCCTGCCAATGACCTTGACATCTGCCACAACTGATCTTGTGGGATGTGTTATCTGTGCCTTGGGTGGTATATGTTGTTACAGCCAAAGCTGCCTATATGGGTCAAGGGTTCTTGAGGGACCACTTTGTGGCCTAAGTACTTTGCTACATTATCTCATTTAAACCCCTTGATAGCCTTCTGGAGTGAACCTGAGTACTGAGCCCTTAGACCAGTGTGGTTCTGTCAATTGGCTGTACCTTAGACTCGTGGTGGTAGTAGTGATTGGTGTGGGGGTGTGTATAAAGGCTTAAAATATTCTAATGCAGAATGTTTTTAAAAGCTCTTCAGCTGATGCCTGTGAATAGCCAGCAGCATTGAAGTCACTAAGAGTTTGTCAGAAATGCAGATGCCTTAGCCACACCCTACACCTGCTGAATCAGAACCGTCATTTGAACAGGAACCTGATGGATTTGTGTGCCTGCTCAAGTTTAAAAAGCATGGCCTTAGCCCACAGAACATTTAACTCTGACAAATAAACCCAGTAGAGCACTTAAGCTCCCACTGAGGGTTTTTAAGTGTCTCCAGTCCTGAGCTCACTCATCTCCCTAACAGCACACTACACCTATTTTAGAGATGCGTTAAAGAAAGATACATTTGCGATTTTTAATCATTTGATTTTCATTGTCGGGTATCTAATTTCCAGGCTGATGCATTTTGACTCCATAAATAATGCCCTCTCTTATAATCCCTAAACCAATTTCTAAAGTAAAAACCCAGCGCAGTGAGGGAGCAAATAAAGGCATAGCCACACAGAGAAGCAGGTCCTAGCCTGTTTTTCTTGTTGTATCTTCTGTTTACCTGGTCACCACCTAAAGCGTGTGCTCTGAGGTTTTCTGCGAGCTTCTACTGTGGAGTCCGATCTGCAGGAGCCACGGCTTCTCCCAAGATTCTAATACATCAGGTGCATGAGGAGCTGGTCTCTTAGCTCTCTCTTCGTCTTCTCAGCTTTATGCTAACACAGTGAATTAATACTCACCTTTGCCAAACCCACACATTTTGTACAATTAAGTTGCAAGCTTTCTAGTTAGAAAGGGAAGAGGATTCCTTTATATTCTGTGGCCAAAAAGCCATATGTATGTATGTATGTATGTATGTATGCATGCATGCATTTTGGGGTTAGCTAGATCAAGTCAGATTAGCAATTGCCAAGGTATTCAACAAGAAATTGAAGCATTCTCTGTAAGGAATGTATAATTCAACAGCTATGATATGTGGGAGTTCTCAAAAGCTCCCGGGGAGGAGGCCTATAGACAAATTCATCAGTAACTCACCAGAACAAGAAGTTGTACTGGATTTCAGAAAATGAACCATCAAGGAATACGCCGAGACAAAAGTAACCAAGGTGAGGGCTTTCTGACCCCACATCCTATTGGAGCTCTTTATGTCCAAGGGTATTGTGAGCTAATCTTCTGTAAATGATCTATGCTGCGCTCTATTCGGTGTTCCTGGCCAGGCCACAGCTTTTGGTCTCTGGTGCCCTTGGCCAGTCACAAGGCGAAGCCAGGCTGGAGTTCCAAGGACCACCCCCCACCCCCCCACCCCACCTCCTGGAGCAGATAGGGTGTGTCCCTTCAGCTTCCTATTGTACTCTAAGAGTAACAGAGCCTTTGCCCCATTCTTTTTGGAGGAGTGGAATGTATTTTCCTTAAGATAAATGTCTATCTCAACCCAGGGCTTTGTGAGCAAATCCTCACCTCTTTTGCAGGGTGAATACAAAAGGGGAGCATGGAACAGTAGAAGTCTGAGTGAGGGGAGGAGAACATACACTGCACGCTTGAAATAAAAATCTATTTGAAATACCCTGCAGGATACGGAATTTCTCAGAAAATTACTGAATTAGAGATTAGGGATTGCAGAGTTAGGTCTCTAAAGGCCACGGTCAGGAAAGAAGATCTCTGAAATAAATTGCTGGGGAGCCAGGAGGAGCGGCGGGATAGGAAGAGCCAGGACTCGGTTGAGTGGTTTAAGGAGGATGGTCCTCACAGCCCGTGTTTATCAGTCAGGCCTAGGGCAGGCCTGCACCTTGAGGTAAGAGCAGTGTCAGTGACGGCAAAGAGCACCAGAGTCCCCAGAAAAATGTTCTAAGCTGGGCGCTGACCACCCTTCCATTTTGAAAGAGATATGGAGGCTTGAGGTGCAGTTTACACCAGTGGCAGCAACAGCAACCAAGGCAGGAGGGGGAAGCTCGTTAGGGTGGGCCACACTATGGGCTTCAGCACCTATGGTTGCAGCTGCAAAGGGAGGATCTGGAGGGGCTAATAGGGTTTGCTTTGACACCAGGTCACCAGCAGTTTCTGCAAGCAGTGCAGTCCTCCAGCCTCAGCAGGATCTATGTGAACAATAGCTCCTCCGTTGATGTGGTGCAAACGGGACTGGTTATTGCGGAGCACTTGTTTCCATCCTTGGAGTTTCCTGGGCATATCAACAATATAGTGCAGTGAGATATTTTTTATTATTATTATTATTATTATTATTATTTTTATTTATTTATTTATTTTTTAAGGATAAGACTTTACCATCCAGTAAGCATGTGCTCCCTGGCAACTTACTCTTGGGGGAAATTATTATACTTCTCTGTTCCCATCTCTAACTGGTAACAGTGGGATCATGTGACTCCCCCTGTGATTGTTTTCTGTATTTAGTGAGATATTGTTTTCATGAATTCATGAAATTCAGTGAATTCAGTATCTGGGGCATTAATAGCTAACAAACAATGGAAGTGCTCTGAGTATTATTTCTTAAATCTACCTTACCTTCATTTCCTTATCTGTCAAATGGTGTTGCCTCGCAAGACTATTAGGAAGAATAAGTAAATACAATTAATAATTAAAAGTGTGCCCTGGCCAGTGTGGCTCAGTTGGTTGTATGTCATCCCATGCACTGAAGGGTTGTGGGTTTGATTCCTGGTCAGGGCACATACCCAGGTTGGAGGTTCCACCTCTGGTCAGAGCACAGATGGGGGCAGCTGATTCATGTTTCTCTCCCATATCGATGTTTCTCTCTCTCCCTTCCTAAGTTTAATAAAACACCCTTGGGTGAGGATTAAAAAAAATAATAATTCAAAGTGCCTCAGAGAGAAGGCATCAACACTATATACATTTCTAGAAGCAAAACAAGCCCAGCTCCTGCACATACCTCTCCTCCAGCAAACCATAGATTTTTTTCATGAGGTCTTGCTGCAGAATGATTCAATTTTCTCATTCTAGTGGAACTTCTTTAAAAGGAGAAATAACAATGAAACCTTGTTTTATTGCTTGTCTGTTCCCACATTCAACATTTTCCTGCCTGTAATGTTCCCAGTTCCTTGAAAAATGAAAACAACATGGTTTCCTGTGTGTGTCTCCTTCTTCAAAGAACTCTCCTGCCTGCCCCTGGCAGTGGGGGCCCAGGACGCGTCTCTCCGTGCTGCTGTTTAGCGATGTTTTGCAGGCTCTCTAACGCATCGGCCTCTGCGCCCGCGCGGGTTCCAGCTATTTTGGCAATGGTGGGGATGTTTTTTGTTGTTTGTGTGGAAAGCAGACGTTTTGGCTGCTTCCATGGCAGCTGCTCAGCTTCAGAAAAAGAAAGAAATGCGAAGGTCTGCGGCAGACTTCCTTCTTTTTACACCGAGGTTGAGTCTTTGAGGATCAACAATTGTAATTACATTGTGGCTTTAATGTGATCATAAAGGAGTAATTCCGTGGTTGTTTTTAGAAGAACTTTATGGGCTCCGAGGTAGTTGTAACACCGCTGATCATTTATTTGACTCACGGCACTCAGATTTGACCCCTAGGTGTCGGGGCCAATGAAGAGTTTCAACTGAACGCAGAAGAACATTTAATTAGTCTTCACTTACAGCAATCGGATGAGTTGGGTTAGCTTTGAAGTGAAGAGATTCTGTTGCCAGAGAAGGAAGCTAATTTTATACATACATGCAGAGAAAGTCCAGAAATAACCTCCTTACAACATGCTACTTGGAAGCCAAGCATTTCAAGTCCACTAAATTAAAAGGTATAAGCAATCCTGGTCAAATTTAGAAAGCTACTAAAATCGTATGAACCAGTTTTTGAAAGCCTATTTTTGAGCAGTGCTCTCCACTGGCTTTTACAGAAGTCCAAATGCATAGGTTAAAAATTGTATTCAATTTATAAGCTTACTAAAGTTGCCCTACCCTTCTTGGGTGTTAATGGGCATAAGACTTTCCTTAGGGTTATCATATTTTTTAAAATATCTTTTGATTGATTTCAGAGAGGAAGGGATAGAAAGAAAAAAACATCAATTATGGGAGAGAATCATTGATCAGCTGCCTCCTGCATGCCCCCTACTGGGGATCAAGCCTGCAACCCAGGCATGTGCCCTGACCAGCAGTCAAAGTGTGACACTCAATTACTGAGCCACACTTACTGGGCAGGGTTATTGGACTTTGATAACCGCAATTCACTCATTCCATGGCATGTTATATTCCAAAGTGTTATAGAACATACAATATGGTGCTGCTTATGGACCACTTTCCATTTGATAGAGATAATACCTTTATAATCTAAATCCTATACATAAAGGATTTTAATAAACTAATTTGGGGGGATAATTAATGAGATGAAATGGAATAGAATATGAACACAGACATATATAAATATATACATACCAGAGACCCAGTGCACGAATTCATGCACGGGTGGGGTTCCTCGGCCTGACTGGCAATCAGGGCCATCTCACCTTGTCCTCATCAGGGCTGATCAGGGCTGGCCAGCCAGGAGGAGGGACCATGGGAGGTTGGCAAGCCGTGCGAGGTTGGCTGTGGGAGCGCACTGACCATCAGGGGGCAACTCCTGCATTGAGCATCTGTCCCCTAGTGGTTAGTGCACATCATAGAGACTCATTGACCATTTGTTCAGTTGACCAGTCATAACAGTTGCTTACGCTATATGTGTGTGTGTGTGTGTGTGTGTATTCTTAAGAAGAGAGAAGTTCTATAAGCAACGTAAGTTATGTTATGAAAAGAACAGCAATACTGAATAAATGTAATGATTTTACTGAATGCTAGGCATTTACCTAAATGATATATGTAAATTATTTACTTTTCACAAACCCCTAGTAAGCTAGGTCTTACTATCCCCATTTTATAGATAAGCAAAGTAACTTACCCAGTGGTATATAACAAGCAGAAATTCTGAAATTCAAGCCCTCTTGCATAAGATAACATCATCATGGACAGAGCAAAGGTGGGAAGAATAGGAAGAACTCCTCTCCCTTTTGCAGAGAAAGTGAAGTGAAAAGGCAAAAGAATCACCAGAAGAATTTTTACTTTGGCTCCATGTTTACTAAATTTAAACAATATAGGAAAAATTTGATGGTACCGTATATAAAAATAACATGCTAATTCATGATAACTTTAATATTTTTCTTAAATATGAATAATAAAATTTCAAAGGTAACTAGCAAAATAATAGAATTAGAGTATCTTCTAAGCAGAAGAGAAAATACTCAATAAGAAACAAAGAAATGAAAAAAAGTATTAAATAATTTTTGAAAGGGTGAAAAGAAAATGGCATGTAAAAAAGCAGAGAAAAGAACATAGTAGATCCAAGTTCAAACACATTAGAAATTACAATAAATGTATCTGGACAAAATTCTCAAGTTAAAAGACAAAGATTTTTAAAGACAAAGATATTAAAAATTTAGTATTTGCAGCTTACAAAATAATAGCAAAAATATAAGAATATGGGAAGACTGAAAATAAAGAGATGGAAAACATATACTCATATAGTTCTGGTATAACTATAATACGTAGTAACAAATGAAATATGTGTTAAGACAAAAAAATTCCTAAAGGTAAGAGTACACTAATTTTCTATTACTGTGTCACAAATCAATACAAACTTGGGCTTTTAAAACACTAATTTATTATCTCAGTTTTCATGGGCCAGAGGTCTGGCACAATTTGATTGGGCTCTGTGTTTAGGATTTCATAAAGTTGATGTTAAGGTGTTGGCAAATTGCATCCCCATTTGGAGGCTTAAGTAGGGAGAGATTTGCTGCAAGCACCTTCTGGTTCTTGTCAGAATTGATTTTTTGTTGCTCTAGGAATGATGTCTGTGATGTTTCGCTAGGCATTACCCAAGGACATTTTCAGCTCTTAGAAGGCACACTCAGGTCCTTGCCCTGTGGTTCCTTCCACGTCAGCAACAGATCTTGTATTAGATCTCTCCATGCTTCAAGTCTGACTTCTACTTCTGCTCCCAGCCAGAGAAACCTCTGCTTTTAAAAGGCTTGTGCTATTAGGGTAGGCCCACTCATATCATCTCCCTTTCTAACAGTCAGCTGTGCCATACATAATCATGGGATAAAAGTCATCAACTTCACAGTTCTAGGAATTAATGCTGGGTGTGTACAGTACAGGAGTAGAAGCTCTTGAGGAACATTTTGGAATTCTGCTGACCACAAAAGGCGCTATAGTCAATGGATGTGGCTTATGCCAGGGAAGGGGGTCTAGTCTTGGACTAATAGGTTCAATTTGCCAGAGATATATAAACATCTAAATGTATATGGCTCACCAAAATATCTAAAAGTAAGTAAAACATTATTCTGTAGATTCAGGGAGAAAATGCCATATCCATGATTATAGCAGAATGTGTCAACTACCTCTTCCAAATGGCCAAAAAATTAGTAAAGCCAGCCCTGCTCTTGTTGTTCAGTGGTTGAGCATTGAGCCCAGGAACCAGGAGGTCATGCTTTGATTCCCAGTTAGAGCACTGCAGACAGCTGAACATGATTCTCTCTCATCATCGATGTTTCTATCTCTCTCTCCTTCTCCCTTCTTCTATCTGAAAACAATAAAAATATATTTAAAAAATTAGTAAAGCTCCACTATTTGAAAAGCATAACTTAAGAAATTTGTGATTCTGGACATTCATGGGATATTGCAATCAAAGAAACACATTCTTTTTGAACATATCCAGATCCATGGCATCCTAGCAATAAATTTAAAGCTTATGCAAGACGTGAGACTTCTTGGAA
The DNA here is from genome assembly GCA_004026665.1 of Murina feae. Classification (NCBI taxonomy): domain Eukaryota; kingdom Metazoa; phylum Chordata; class Mammalia; order Chiroptera; family Vespertilionidae; genus Murina; species Murina feae. Next base: position 26,485 of record PVJC01009808.1, read on the forward strand.
AATTTTAACTTACCAAATTTTCTCAAGGTGAATTAGAAAGTCTACGTAACCCAGTAATCTCTAAAGAAATTAATCGTGAGTTAAAATATGTCTACAGAAAAACAAAACCCAAAAAATCCCACTAGTGCCAGATGGGTTCTTTGACGCTACTATACTCCCCCTCCCCCCCCCCAAAAAAATCATTCCAAACCTAAACTAAACTTTCCAGTTTATAGGAAAAAAAGATGAAATATTTTCCAATTCAATTTATGAGTCTAGTAAAACTTTAAAATCAAAGCCAGACACAGGAGAGTATAAGAGAAGTCATTTTTATAGGTGAGCATAGATTTAAAAATTTTAAAAAATACATGGACAAAATCATTCAAGAAGCATATAAAAAGGAAATGTATCATAATCAAGTTGAATTTATCACACTTACATAAGGACAGTGTAACATTATAAAACCCTATAAATATCAATTATGCCATTAAAAGAGTAAAGAAAAATATATTTGATCTTCTGGATATATATAAAGTAGGCATCTGATAAATTTCTTCAGCAAAATATATATTAAAATGTACATGAGCCTGATAAAGACTGTTACAGAAAAGGTAAATCAAATATCTTTCTTAATGTGGAGAATATTCCTTTAAAGTCAGAAACAAGATATGAATGTCCCTACCCATTTTATTTAAGAATAAATAATTTTAATTCCTAGCCAGGGGAATAAAACAAGAAAATGAACAGAAGTTATAAGGGCCATAGAGAAAGAAACAAAACTATAATTTTCAAAAACTATGCACTTACAATATATAAAAATTTTCACAAATTAGTTATATTAATAAAACGATAATATGCTAATTAGACCAGACATCCTTTTGAACATCATTCCAGATGTCCTTCCTGACAAAGCCAGGCCCAGAGGGAAGCCAGCCTGGTCCCAGGTGACTGTGGGCGGTCCAAGGGAAGCCAGCCTGGGTCCTGGGTGCTGGAGGGAAGCTGGTGCTGGTAGCCAGGGGAAGGCAGGCCTACTCTTGCAAGAATTTTCATGCATCGGGCCTCTAGTTAGAAATAAGAGCTTTAGCAAGATGTGTAGATTTGAAATGCTTTTAGCAATAAATAAAATTCCTTACCTAACACTCCTTATAAAAATAAATTCTCTAAGATTAAAATTTATATGAAAGACCAAATATGACACTTTAAAGTAAATATGAGGAATACGTTTATGACCTTGAAGTATAGAAGTCTTTTTGAAAATAAAACAAAATGGCATTAACTATGTAAGAAAGGGTTGACAAATTATACTATCCTAAAAATAAGACCACCTGCTCATCAAGTTACCATAAAGATTATGAAGACAAGCCACAAAGTTAAAGAAGATAGTTGCAATAAAATGAGCAGAGAATTAATCTTCAGAAAATATAAATAACATTCACAAATCAACAAAAAATTCAAACAATCCAGTCAATTAAAAAAAATGGGCCAATAGATGTAATTATATCATATTAAAGCAAAGGCAAATTAACACACTGACATTTAAAATTTTGGTATTTTAATTCAGATAAACCCGAGAAAGAGACTCTGACATTGAGATTCATGTGTAGAATTATTGGGAAATACTCTCATACAATAAAATACAATAATGAGAGTAGATATTTGCAATAAATAGAGCTATGTTTGTCATATAATACATAATATATATTTACCATATGTTAGGATGTCTATGAAATATGTATATTACATCCTGATAGGACACTTGGTCTTATCCATAGCACCCACTAAGACATTTGGTCCATGCCAAGAGATCCTTGATATTTGGCCCTACTTAAAATGTCCATTGAGACATTTGTTCCACACCAAAATGTCCTCATTATTGGATCCTGTTCAAAGTGTCTGCTGAGACATTTGGTCCATAATTTGTTAAATAATACAAATATATTTAATTTTGTTAACTTTATTTACGTTATTTTTATTGTAATTTCATGATGAATTTTGGATTTCACATTGAATCTTGTTTGTCCTCATTATGAAGTTCTACAGGGTTTTTCTTAAGTCAATGAGCAAATGCTGTGAAGTATATATCAAACTGATTATTGGTTTTTTATTTTTATGTCTGTTAACAATATTATCTATATGAATTTGGTTTTGTTGGTATCATTGTGAAGTTGGTGGTTGTGTTTAAATGTGACCACCAAGAACCAACTGATAACTTGTTCATCGCCTTGCTGTTCATCTTTTAACACATCAGTAAGTCTTCAAATTATAGGATGATGCACTTCCATCAGCTTGATATTTTCTATGCCAGCCTTCCATGGCATTGTTCATCCTGTGATTGTCCCTCAGCACTGATCTATAAATATTCCAAGTTTAAGATAGAATTCTCAGAGTCTCTGGTCTTCTTCCACCTCTGATGTGCCTCCCACAGACATCAGGTAGCATAATACATTAGACCCTCTACATTTTCTTCTGCATTCTCCACAATGTACCCAAAGGTTTCATTACATCTTCCAAAGGTACAAATGGAAGTCCAAACAACATAGATGCATGCATGCTTTTTGTTTTCACACACTTGCATGTTAGAGCCAAAGATTTTTTTTTCACCATGGTGATTGTAAAAAGTGAACCAAGAACCCTTTGCTCAGGCATATGGTAGGAGTAGTCAAATTGTATTTATATTTGCAAAGTTGAAATCCATCATTCACAATGAAGAGCTAATGTCTAGATTTCTTTCCCATGCAAAAGCAAGTACTTTCTCACGTATGTATCTGTGTCCCCTTGCCTTTCATTGTTAGGGTGTAAATTAATGGCATCGTATAAGCCAGTATTACAGCGTACCTAGCAAGTAACTGAGCAAACTGTGCTGGTGCCATCTTGAAGGTCCTATCTCTGGTGTCATCTTGAAGGTACCGTCTCTGAATAAGGTACCATCTCTGGCACTTAAATGTCTGATATTGTCATGGGTCATGTAAATAAGAATTCTTTTGTCATGTGGAGCACCAGAATCATGTTTAAGAAGTCTTTCTCTGCATCTGATCACTTTATACTCCTCAAGAATTTCAATTCCATGTAATGAAGTTGGCTTTGGAGATTAATGTCTGTTTCAAATTTTGTTTTCTTGCCTTTTTAATGAGTTTCTTTCTGGGAGCATTAATAGGACCTCTTCACCATGAGAGTTATTCCAAGTACCTGCGATATCATTGTATTTGGTTTCACTTCTGTGAGTCATTTTAATCCATTCAGAATTAACCCATTTCTTACTTCCTCTGCAACATCAACATTGTGTTCCTATCCCACCTTGAATGATTGTAATGTTATCCAAATTCCAATTAGTTGTACATGGAGCATTGAAGATTCTTCTTTCTTCACACATGGGGCATTGAAGATTCTTCTTTGTCTCTGTTAATGAAATGGAACTGGTAACTACAATCACTATAATGCAGCATTGGCTTTTCTTTGTGGGAGTGTACTCGTTCTGCCAAATTCCACCTAGGATTTTCAAAGACAGAAGTCCTATTCCAAGTAACAGAATGGTTACTTGTTTGTTTGTAGCCATCTGACCGGCAGTGAAATTGTCTTACCAAAGAAATCAAACCTGAACTGGATTAAGCCTCTAACATATAGACTATACTGTAAATATTATCTATAATAATAAAATATTATCTATCTAATTAGACCAGGCAGCCAGATGACCTTCTGGACGTCCTTCTAGATGACCTTCCAGATGAAGCCAGGGCTGCAAGGGCCTAGGCAAGCTGCTGCGGCTGCAAGGGCCGAGCCCCTTGCACGAATTTCATGCATCGGGCCTCTAGTATACTAATATACAAAAAAGACAGAGGACATAAGAATACATTAAAGGGCACCACAGGTATACGATCTGAAAAATGTGGACTGTGGGTACCTCTATACAGCAAATGATCATGCAAGGAATATGTGGAAAGGAAATAGCAATGTATGGATCATATTTGAATTATGGTTCAAACAAGTGTTTAAAACATGAGGCAACTGGAAATATTAACAATGATTGGATATTTGAAGATATGTTAACAGAAATAGTGGTATTGTGATTAGGCAACCTGTGTTCCTATCAGGCAGTTAGATTTGAGCTGAAGAACAAAAGGATTTATGGAAAGTGCCAGGGAAAGATATGCTAAGGGTGCTTTCATTTTTTAAGTTTGCAAGAGGGTATCTATAGAATAACAGCAGTTGTCCTAGGAAAGAATGCAAAGCTGTTTTCTCTCTTAAGATTCTAGGGCTATTCATAAGCTGTTCAACTATTTTATGTCATCAGCTGAGTTCCTCCAGTGAATTACAGCCTTCTATCCACTTTGGGACCATCTATTACAAGATGCAACTAGCAGCCAAGATGCAGTTGGCTCATTTCACTAAGTGTTTTCATAAACAGATTTATAATGAGAGGGAAATGCATTTTGATCCATACTAATCAGGGCTGCAGAGAACACCCCCAAATTATTAGGGAGCTGCTGCTAATACAGGGGCAATTTGCAGCGCTTTCTTCCTACCAGATAATAGTAACATAGCCCCAACCCTGTGAGCTTTTTAAAATCTACTAAACAATGTGAAGCCACAATTTCATTTTTTTTCTTTCTGGCTGGAGATGGTGGAAATGTTCATCACCCAGTGTGAAGTAATATGTGAAACAGGTGTTTTATTCCCTAGCAGGTAAAATGGGTTTGATTCCTGTGAGATGTAGACATTTCAAGGCTACCAGCAAGAGGTCCAGATGGTGTGTATTTTCATATCTAATATTATATAAAAGATTTCAAATGTATCCTGACTCTTAACAAAACCATAAATTTACAGCTTATTGCCATGCTGAACAGCTCTGGTAGCTACTAATTAGTAATTCTGTTTTTGCTTTGCTCTTCCTGGGATCACTAGCGTATCTGAGCCTTTCATTTTTAGCTTCCGGTAAAAAGACAAAGAATTCCAGGGTAGAAGCCCAGCTCACTTCGGGGCCAGCTGTGTGTAGAGCATTAGCTCCTTAGGGGAGACCCAGATGTTTACAGAGGCACAAGGAGAAACCTGGGTTCCCTTTTAAGGAAAAGCACTTGTATCTTTGAGGGCAGAGGCCTTTGCCTATTTGGTTGCATAACTATTCCAAAACTACTGCTGAACATATTTTAATAACGACACCCATAGCAAGCATTATTGCAAGGTTCCTGTGAACCAGACCCTTTGGGGATTGTACTACTCTTTCATTCAATTTCCCTGATTACCTTGGAGTTGGTAGTACTATCTCCATGTTACACAGGAGGGAGCTGAGGCTTGGATAACCAGTCACTTACTCAAGAGCCTACTTGGGTCTAACAAGTAGCAGAGCCCTGGCTCTTAGTAAGAACTGTCTGCTTCCTCTTTTCTATGTAGCACGGCTGTCCAGAAGGCACAGAGTCCATGTTGCTTGAGGATCCCTTCGGTAAGCGTTCCGTGGGATTTGTAGATAGCACCATTGTGAAGAGAGAAAGTCAAGTGAATGAAACAGAGGGCAGGGTTGTTTCCATTCCAGAAAGCAAGGATCTGGGTGTAGATGAAGGCTAAGGAGGTAGCCCATGGCTCTTAACAGCCTCGGGCAGCATTTAACCTTCTGATCCAGTTCTCCAGCCTCCCACTCTGATGTGCTAATCAGTGTACCAGCCACAGCTCTGTGAAAGGGACACTTTGCTGCTTCTTAAGAATATTTAATATGCTCTACAGACTGGGGAGAAAGAAAAAAAATATAGGAGCTAATCCTTCGGGCGGAAATTCCACGATCTTGGTGTTCATTTCATGGGCAAGCTCTTGTTTTTGTGGAAAAGAGTCAGTAGGACTGATTTCTTTGATCCTGATACTCCAAGATTTAAGCTTTGTTGACATCAACCCATGTAAACATCTCAATTCTGCTTCATCCTGAGAACTTGGAGAGGAGAGAATAATGTACAAAGAGTCCGGGCTGCCTGTGCCTGCCCCTCGGCCTGGCCATGAAGTTGCTTTTGTGATTTCTAGTCAATCTTCAGTGGGACTTAGCGTTCTTGTCTCTGGAGGTCTTTGTGTGAAGTATGTCCAGGGATTCATATATCTTAGAAAATCAGTAAGGTCCACACACACCCATAGCTTAGAAGAGAGGATTCATCAGAGTAATAATAAAAGTGAAAACACCAGCAAAATTTGCTATGGCCTGCAGTACAGACCCCGAAATGGAAAAGTCAGCGTAAGAAAACCCGAAAGAAATATGGCCACATTTCTCAGTGAGCTTTGTGGAATGAAGTTCATTGTCTTATCTTCATGCTACTTAAGCCTTCAAGGTCATAGAAGCATTGGTATCTTGAATTTCTAGAAGAGCTATGGGACCATTGCTTGAAAAATCAAAGTCTTTCACTTTTAACCCTTACAGTGACTCTTGCATACAAAGAGAGCTTAGCTCTTATTTATCTTTTCAGTCAGGTCATTCTTCTCAAAAGTGAAAAAGATCTTGATCAACAGGAGTGTAAATAGATTTTCCATTTCCCTGCTCCACTGAATTCTGAAGGAATCCATGTCTTCCTGTGGAGAGGCACAGAGGTCTCCTGGGAAAGGGAGGGAAGAACTTGAGGGATGTCCCTAAACCCAATCTCAGAGTGTGGCAGATCCTGCTTCCACTTCTCAGTGATTGTGCGTCTTCCGCCATATCTTCTCCCCCTTCGTTCTGGCAATATTTGTGTTGCACGTTCTTATTCTCTTAATGCCTGAGCAATTTGAAACTCTCATATAGAGGCAATTCCCTGTCCTCTTTCCTAAAGCGCTGTGCTTCCCTTTCAGTCTTTCGGAGGCACATGCTCTGGGGCAGGAACAAGCCTTCCCTGTCAATCCAATTTGTGGGAAGGATTTCCCCAGGTGCGCCCTTTCCATGGTCCCCGTGTTGCTCTGCGCCCAGTTGGCATCCATTTGGAGAGCGTTTGTATTGCTTTTTCATCTCTGAAAAGATGCTCTAGTCACAAACCAGTCATCTGCCTGTTAAGCTGTATTTAGAACAAATCACTCTGAAGGCAAACAATGACGAGGACAACAAAAGAGCTACACTTATTCCCACCCCCCCCCCACCACCACCCGCCCGACTTTTAACAAAATGTTTGATGTTGTGGAGATTTCCAAACAATTAATGTGAAATTGGGGACCGTTGTTCCCATGATTTATTTGCCATATATAGAGAACTCAGCTGGAGGGCTGCTGTCAGTGACGCTCCCAGTGAAATTTGAGCAGAGTTGGGAAATCAGTGAACTCTCTTAAGAGGCGGTACATTGTCCAAGGATAAATGTGAACAGGAATCACCGCGCTTAAAAACCACAAGGTATCCCCAGCCAGCGTGGCTCAGTGCTTGAGTGTCGACCTGTGAATCAGGTCACAGGTTCGATCCCAGTCAGGGCACATGCCCAGATTGTGGGGCTCAATCCCCAGTGTGGGGCTTACAGGAGGCGGCCGACCAATGATTCTCTCTCATCATTGATGTTTCTGTCTTTCTCTCTCTTTCCCTTCCTCTCTGAAATCAGTAAAAATAATTAAAAACAACAACAACAAGGTATGGGAAAGGCTACCGCACACCACTACTATGAATATGATTTCATATTCACAGTTGGTCAGTCATCGCAAAATAGGGCTCTCTTGCAGATTGAGACACAGCATTTCGTGTCATAAATCAGGGGCATGCACATATAGGAAAGAGAGAATGTTTAACAGCAAGCGCATTTTATAAAAGGGAGACCCCGGGCCTGCAACATCTCCAACTATCATAAACATTACAAATCCAAGATGGAAAACTCAAAAAGAACCCAATCTGTTTCTCCTGAGCAGTTTTTCAGACACTTAGTCCAAGCCACATGAGCCCGGCCAGGTTTCTGTTCTGTGGGATAGTCAGTGCGAACAGAGGAATAAATAAGAGCCGAGGCGCACGCACACAATAGTAAAATTGAAATAGAGAAGGTGTGAAGTTAGATGCTTGATTTATCTGTGGAAAACTACCGCCAAGAATATTGTTAGGGGTCTGGCTCCTAGAGGCAAGATTTGTTTGCAAAAACTGTCTCTAAATATTTATGCTCAGCTAAATAATTGCTAAATAATTCCAGTTCTCAGCTGGAAAGCCAGGATCAGGACTAGCCTAAAATAGTGGATCTGTGAGATGATCCGCTGGTATTGTATCCAGCAGTACTGTTGCTCATGATACTTTTAACTTTCAGCATATAATTAATATCCTTTTATAAAAGGCTTTTCATGGCCCCGCATAGGAAGGCTTCCTTTGGAAATATTTCCCTAAAATAAACAAAGCACTTATAGCAGCCCATTGAATAGCATTTGTTTCCGGATTATTAGAGACATAGAGCGTTTTGGCTTTCACACTGTGTGCTAACGTGGATTCTTTCCCTGGCTGATCCTTGCATATGGGGTGGTGCATTGCACACGGGGGTGGCGGTAGCACAGTTCTTCTTCACCTTGGCCAGCACCTTCCTGAGAATCACCTTATGTTTCAAACATTCTGTTTATGGCCCTGACTGGTGCTTAGCGGGCCTAAGATTAAAAGCAGTAGTACTCTGATCTGGAGGGACTCTAGGAGAAGATATTTTATGTGACCCAAAGGACACGAGAGAGCTGTCATCGTTCCACTCGACTGCCCAAGAAACACCAAACAATACTTTTTTCCCCCACATCAGAGCAGGACTATTGCTGGGTTGTGTGTTTTTTTCGTTTGTTTGTTTTTACCCAAACTTGAAATACTCCTTTAAGAGCAATTAGTTGAAATGGAAGCCTATCCTAATACTTCTTTTTATATCTCTTCTGTACCGTAAACATGTTTAAATATAACATAAAGGCTATCTAGAGTTCAAAGTGGACTCTGCCATAAAAAGTCCCATGATTAGTTACTTCCCCCTTCCCCTCTTTGAGCTTGAGTTTCCTCATCTTGAATGGGAGGCTGGCTGTGATATCTTGTGAGCCTTTCCATATTTATCTCTGACTTAAAAAGTCATGCTACAGAAACAAAGAGTCTAACGGAGAGGAAGGAAGTGATGCAAGAAACCTGTTCAGTGGGAGGCTGGGAGGGGTTGATGTAAATGTTTTATTTCCGTGGTGTATAGAAGAAACTTTGACCTTGACCTTTGATGGGATTATGTCTCCTAGAGAAGCCACATTATGGAGTTTTGATAAAAGAGCTAGAGCCACAGAAACCCCCTGCTGACTTCAAAACCCATCTCACCTGCTCACTGTCTGGGCAAGTTACTCAGCCTCTCTGTGCCTCAGTTTCCTTATCTGTGTCAATGGAGATGAAAAATAAGGAGATCTGCTTCAAAGGTCATTTTCCAGTTAAACAAAGTAATATGTATGGAGCACAGTGCCGGGACAGTCAACACTCCATTTGTGGTATCTGTTGTTATGGTTCTCTGAGTACAGTGTTCTGAGCTATAGGAAAGCAATGTATTACTGCTACTCAGAGACATTTTGAGGAAAGGATAAAGTAGGGATCTATTTAACTACAAATAAAAGGATACGGTTTTCCGTGTTGTTTTGTAAGAGACTAAGAAATGGGGAGGGTTTTCTCTCCCTACCAGACAAGGGATATGCAGAGATGGAGCTTGGCAATCTCAAACAGATCTACTTTGTCCACTAATGGAGAAATAACATCATAGCCATTTCGAAAGCTCTGGACCTGTTTAAATCGATTAAAGTCAAGTTAACGTATTTTAATATCTGAGCTCTTTCCTTATCGAGATAACTCCACAGTGTTTTCTTTTCAGAGCCCACGGTGATGAAAAATAGACTCATTTACTCTGTTACATCTTGTAACTGTGGCTTCCAGAATTTTTTTTTTTTTTTTTTTTTTTTTTGCTTTGGTTGTGAAGCCACAAGTAAACTCTACGTGGCTCAACTGCTGTCGGTTTTCATACCACAATACACAAGGGCCTTTCTCTCCTTCGGGCTGCTATCATTTCCAGTTGGGAGATAAATGTGCACTTGATAAAACTATTCTAACGATGGTACTATTAATACTTCAACAGAATACTTTATCTGCTAGTAATAGCTTTAAAGAGTGTTGAGATTTTTGTCATCTCATGCATTTTAATAGGATATTAGGTCTGTAATTAACAAGAAATATACAATAGATCCACCTCTCACTTCCTGCACATTCATGTAATAAACACCAGTGGAATATTTGCTGTTTTATATTTTTTTTAAAATATATTTTTTGTTGATTTCAGAGAAGAAGGGAGACAGAGAAAGAGATAGAAACATTAATGATGAGAGCGAATCATTGATCAGCTGCCTCCTGCATGCTCTCCACTGGAAATCAGTGGCCTGACTGGGAATTGAACCATGACCTCCTGGTTCATAGGTTGACGCTCAACCGCTGAGCCACACCGGCTGGGCTGTTATGTACTCTTTATTGGCCAATCAATATCTTGGTGAATGGAGAAGGCTGAAACAGAATTGTAGTAGAATTGTAGTGTAAACAAATGAGAAACATTAAAAGTATGCTAAATATTATAGCCAGTTGATTATGTAAATTTAAACAGTGCAGAGGAAAGAAATTGCTTATTAAATTAGTCTGTTTTTAGTTCGCTCTGGCATTGTTTATTGTACATCACAGCCAGATATTTCATAAATAGACTCCTTTGGAACCTGGAGGTTTGGGAATGCCAGCTGATTAATGGAGTAGTGTATGGGCTTGGAGGCCCTGATGGAGATAACTTATCTTATATTTCCACTGTATGGCTCAGGCCTTCTGTGGGGTGCAGACAATGGGGAGAGCGACAGAGACAGATTGATAGAGAGAGAGGCAGGAGAGAGAGAGAGAGATTGAGAGAGAATGATAAGAGGCTCTGATGGACAGTTCATTCCAATATGAACACCTGTTACATCAATCTGGGAGTTAGTTGATTTTTAGCTACATCCTGTGAGTGTTTTTAAAGAAGCAACAGCCTAAAGTTTTCTACTAAGAATTAAATGAATACATTGCACACAGTAGATTTTATTAGCAAGCTATAGGAAAATCCAACAAGCCTGTGATTCAAGGGTTTAGGAATACCTAAGGAAATCCCAGGCTGATGAGTGACCTAGGAAACATCTCTGAACGATGGATCAGAAGCTCAATGGCAACCTAGAAAGGAGAGACCTGACCTGGTGTGCTGCTTAAGAACCAGTAATATGTAAAGAACAATCAGAGATCAATAAGTTGGCATTTCTGTTTCTTGACAGTCAAGAAGAGTGACTCCCATCAGGCTATTGGGAATATCTACCTTCCAGATAAACCCTAACTTGGAAAACTTCTCAGTCTACTACAACTGATACTATTTAACCTGCTCATCCTACTTCTAAATTCCACGGGTTTCCTCATAATTCTGATTTGCATTTGGCATTCACTCCGCTGCTTCTTTCCTACTCAGAGGCCATACCACCCAACAGCCTGGTCCCTTTAGCTCCCATGCCCTGCTTGCGTTCTGTCTATAAGAACAGAAACGTATCTATCTTTGTGCATGAGGCCCTTGCAGTACTTTGCTCCTGTTCTCATAGGCACTCTTCTTTGCATCTTCTCTCCCTTGGGGTGATTACTTCTCGTCTGCTCACAGCATAGCTCCTTTTCCTTCACACATTTTTCTCTTGGGCCTTCTCTTGTTCCATCTCAGCTCTTACATGACTTGTATCTCTTTTTCTTACTTACCCACAGAGACTCTTGAGAAGTACCTCACAGTCGCTGCCTTTGTTTTTCTCACAGCTTTCTTCTATCCGAATCCCATACACTCTGACTTGGCGGCCGGCCACTGCACAGAAACCATAATCTTGAAGGTCACCAGGGACATTTCCATGGGCAAATCCAGGGCCTTCTTCGTCTTGACTCTCCTTTATCATTCTGCATCATGTGAGTCTACATCCCACTTCCTAGTTTGGACCTTCTCTCCTCCTTAACATTCATGGCCCTGTGTCCCTCTTGCTCCCTGGTCTCTGGTTAAATGGTGTAATCTCTGATTGCCGCTTTTATGGCTTTTTGCTTATCTTTTTAAAAGTACTTCATATGTATATATGCTTGGTATATATAATCCAGAACTTTAATGGGCTAAATATGTGATAATTGCCATTTTACAGATGAAGAGGCAGAGGCTGAAAGAATTTAAGTAATGTGCTCAAAGTCACATGCCTCATCACAGATTGAGTGGGAGTTTGATGCCAAAACCCTGTCCTTCAGCTGATAATTTCAGAGGACTCCCAAATGTTTTCTTCTCAGAGCCTAAGGGAAGGGAGAGAGTGAGTGAGTGAGAGAGAGGGGGGAGGGGGGGACTGAGACTCATTTGCTCTATATTATCTTATAGCTGTGGCTTTGTGAATTTTTTTTTTATTTTGTGAAGTTGTGAAGCTACAACTTTACCAGAACTTTTCACCTTCCAAGCCAGCCACATAATCTACAAAGCTATCTGCATCTAGACCTACATTTTCTGTTTTTCCTCCTAGTACAGGAGAACAACTCCCTCCTTGTACTCTGCATCCCTCTAATGTTGCTTTCTTAAGGTCTTCCGTTCTTTCTCCAAGATCCATCGTTTCACCCTTGCTATTGCATCAGCTCCATGAGCATGCAAACCCCCTCCACCCTTTCCTATTCTAAAGCAGGTCCTCTTTTGTGACCCTGTCCCACTGCAGCTTCTAAAACAATTCTGCACTCAACTGTCTATTTCTTCTTTTCAAATATTTTTAAAAAATTGATTCTTGAGAGGAAAAATGAAACGTCTATGTGAGATCAAGCCCACAACCTGGACATGTGCTCTGACCTGGAATCCAACCGACAGCCCCCAGGTACACAGGATGATGCCCAACCAACTGAGCCACACTGACCAGGGCCTATCTCTGTTTCTGAACATCTCGTTTATGCCTCAGCCTTTTCTGTTCTGGAGTACGTCTCCACTACTCAACTGAAACTACTCTCCAACAATCTGCTTTCGGTGACATCGTCCTGTCTTCATCCTTCTCTGCTGCTCCGCAGTTTCCCTGCTCCTGGCTTTGCTTCCATGCTGCTCCCCACCCGCCCCTCCATCTCCATTCCCTGTGCTGGCTGTTCTCCCTCTACCCCACTATTAAATGTCGCAATATCCCAGGGCTTGCTCTTTTATTTCTTCTCTACCACCAATTCATCATCGATGATTTCTTCCAAACTTGTGCATTTAAATACCATCTATTTGAAGATAATTTCAAATTCATACATCTGACCTTAGTTTTTCAGCAGGCTCCAGATTTATCTATCCAACTATCTGCTGTTTAACATTCTGATTCATATGTTAACTGGCATTTTAAGCATAACATAGCCAAAGAAATCATGTTAATGTACCTCAAGCTTGCCCTTCGGTAATCTTCCCAATCTCAGTAGATGGCACTATCAATTCCTCTCAGTTCCTCGGTGTAGAAATTCGGGAGTCATCTTTGATTTTCCCCTTTTTCTCACTCCTGAAATCTAATCAATGAGCATTCCAATTACTTCTCCTTCCAATTATATTTCACTTCCATTCTAATGACCAATTGCATTACCACATTTCTGGTTCCATTTACCTTAACACCTTCCTTTGAACAGGTATCTCACCTTCTGTTCTTGCTCCCATCTAATTTCTTCCTCACACAGAGATCTCTCTTTTAACATATTAATCTGAACATGTCATTTATTTTTAATCCTTTTAGTGATTTCTCTTGGAAGTTAGCACGAAACCGTACACTTTCTCATGGCTTCCATCCCTACTCCATCTTGCGCCCTTACTTCCTCTCTCACAATTCTCCAGGCACGTTCACCTCTTTTCTTCCCCTTATGCAAGTCTGGCTTTTTGTGCCTCAGAGCCTTTGCGCATGCTGATCCTTCTGTTTTGACCACTTTTTAAAGAGTTGAATTCTTTGTTTTAGTTAAAATGCATGCTTTTCACAGATGTCTGTCCCGATCGATCATCTTTTAAAAAGTGGTCATCCCAGTCTCCAAAAGGTCATTGTTACATTCTCTTAGTTATTTCTTTCATGGTTTTTATCACAGTCTAAAACTGTATCTTTATCTAATTATTCATTGCTTCTCTGTCTCCACCCTCTAGAATAGCACTGTCGGAGAGAATTTTCTATAATGTGGAAAATGTTCTGTACTGTCCCATATAGTAACTGCTAGCCATGTGTGGTCATTGGTCACTTGAAATTTGACTAGTGGGGCTGAGGAACTGAATATTTAAATGTAATTAATTTAAATCTAGATGTAAATAGCTGCATATGGCTAGTGGCTACCATAATGAGCAGAATAGTTCTCCAATGTATATTGCAAGAAGGTAGGGATCTTTGTTTAATTTGTTCATTGCAGTTATCCCGAATGCGTACAAAAGTACTTGAAACACAGACAGTGCTCATTAATATTTGGTTAAAAATGAATGAATGAGTGATTTCTGGTTAGGATGAAAATCTAGGAGAAAAAGGAACCATTCTTAATCATGGCATGGTTTATCAGTGATTCAACCCCCCTTCTAGAAATGTGTTTAGACTATATATGGCTTTCCTGAAATCTTTAATTAGGATTCTGAGAGAGGAAACCACTAACGTAAATTAAATTTCTGACCATGTTGAAAACACACTTGATTCTTTTACCGTATTTTGTTAACCAGTGATACAATTATGCTATCTATGGAGTTATCATTCGTAATTAATGAATTAATCCATTTACTTCATTCACAGGCAGAAATATATTTTGTTTTCTAGTGTTGTCTACTAATTATGCAATAAGTCAAGGCTTTGAAGAATTTCAACAACCATTCATTTTTTATGAATTAATCTTTCTTTGGCTTTCTTCTCTAGGGGTGAGCAAATAATGTAAACATAGACCCAAGGATACATGAGTCTGAATGCTAAGAGCATGCAGAAAATGTAACTGAGTATAAAAAATATATGGAATTAATTTTTTTTAGTGGTGTACTAATGTCGTGGGGCACAGACAGGTCAGTCTGTGCCAAGAGCAGGCAAGATCATGTAGTGCAAGGACAAATACTTACTAAGGCCTTGCTTTTTTAGAAAAAGATGCTAAATAAAATATATAACTAGTAAAGTAGAATAAGAGTATGCAATCAATAAATGTAATAAAAAACAGGATGCATGGCAGAAGTACAGGATAACTACCACTGTTACTACTACTACTAGTATTACTACTGCTACTGCTATGATACCATTTTTTTGAGAGCCTACTATGTGCTAGGAACTAGGCTCTGCACTTCACATACATGGTTCAGCTCTATTTAGTAATCAGATCGATTCTATATGTTAAATATTCATTTCTCCCTGTTATAGCTGCTAAAACAAGCTCTGTTTAGACTCATGGTTTGTGAGTGGTGGAGCTGCATTCTGGCCCAAATAAATCTGTCTCCAGAGCTTGAGCTAAAAGCTCAAAAGAAAAAAACTGATTCAGGTATTGGATCTAGTGTGGGGCTATTGATCTCTGGTGTGATGACTGGAGTTGGACTTTAGTCACCAGATTTGGAGTGTCATGGATTATTTATTAAGTAAATCAAGAAAGACTTAGTTCTGGATAGCTAGGTAACAAAAATTAACAGTCAGTCTCTTAGGAGTGCATGGCCAAAGCAAAAGACTTGTGACTAGTTTTTATCTTTGAAGAAGAACTGCATTCAATATTCACGTTTCAGGAGGAAGAAGACTAATGCCTCCTTAATCAATCATGTACCCATCCTTTTGCCAGGAGACATCATGTCACCTTGATTTAGGCCCACCAATAGTGTGTTTGGTTAGGAAGGAGGCATTTCCCAAGGCAAAAATAAGCTGTTATTCCCAGAAGAAAGAGGAAAAGATGCGGGACTAGTAAAAGCATGCAGTGTCCACTTGGTGGCTGGTTACATTAAATATTTCCCTGGTATTACGCGAATGGGCTTTGTAAGCAGTAATGATTTTACATATATTTGGGGTCTTTTGGGGGAGGTCAAATTTTTGGTTTTGGAAGAGCCTAGTTTCTGAACTGTCTCTGTTCTTATTCTGGCTACTGTGAGTGCAAACTTATATGTACTTTCTTAATACATCACAATATCTTTTAAAGACAGCAAAATGAAGAAGGACACAAGTGCGTTTTAATATCCAAGAATGTAATAGTGTAAATCTCCCTTTAAACTTAAACCATATGGGTTTACTGAGCAGTTGAAAATGTCTGAAAGGCATTAATAGCCTTGACTAACTAGAAACAGACATCACGCTAAGCATACAAACAGCCAGAAAGCCAATGGGATGATAGAGATGTACAATAAATACAATAAAAAAGACAGTCAAATGTAAAATGCAGCACATCAAAGGTAAAACCTTTACCTATTATTAATTATGACAGCAATTTCTCTCTCATAACATTTCACATAGCAACTGTAACCAAGAACATCTACATTTTAAACTAAAGGTGCCTCCTATGCAAAAGAAGGCAGGATATAAGCACATTGCTAGGAGCTAAGAAAAATGGTTGTGCAATATCCAAGGTTTCATGCAAACCCCCATTTGCCTTTTTTGATGGTGGAAAAACATCTTTTGTGTTACACAATGCTATACAATTCTAAATAGAGTTTGAACTAAAAGGGAGGGCGATGTAAGGATCCTAACATTCTTTAGTTACATATTCTATATTTTATATTTCAGCAAATGCCATTAAAAATATACTTTCTTTTCATAAGTACCATTTAACCAAAGTAAAAAACAATCATAAATATTTTTCCTTTAAAAATAAGAGAAAAAAACAGTCGCAAAAAGGTCAAGGACTGTTTGATAAGCAGGATTTTAGTTATGATAAAATCTCTAATGACTTTTCTCATGTCTATTCAATCAAATTTCTGCTTTCCCGACTTCCCTTGTGTCTCTTTACATGAATTTACAGAATCCTTGTACCTGCTTTCCAGGTCTTTAGCTCCATATCTAGACTTGTGTTCTTCATATTCACTGGATAAGGCCTTGTTCTTCATCTTTTTAAAGTAAATATCAGGTCAGTCATATGAGAGCTCTTACTGGTTGATCTAATTTTCCATGACAAACCATGGGGCTTAGTTTGAGTATACAGGTAATATCCAGCTTTATATAACCACTATTAGGAACCCCCCCCCCATTTTTTTAGGGTGTATATGGGCTGAACACCTCCTAAACATTGTATGTACATCATTTCAATTCCTTACTCCAATTATATCTGGTACACTGGTAGTGGACATCTATGTTTTGATAATTCCTTATATGAGCCCCCCATTCTCAAAGAGTACACAAATACCTGCTTCCCCAGGCTCTCTTGCAGCTAGGGTGAATATGTATAATAAATTCAACCTAACTGATCCATCCATGCAAGACTGCGTCAGAATCGAGGTCTGAGGCTGTGCATGGGTGAGGAGGGGTATTCGTTGTTCTGGCATGGTGAAAGCAGCAATGTGTGGTGGTCGAGAATCCAAAGAGTCCCTTTCAACTTGGGTTCAGAAGGTAGTGTAGTGGCAGCTTTCTTGTTCATCCATTTCTTCTTCATCGCTTAGGACATTATTTATTGTTCCCGAAACTTCAGAAGTTAGCCTGTTACTTCATAGAATCGTCCTACTGCTGATTCTATGAGCTGCCTACTATTCTTAAAATCACTTTCTTCTTAAAATAGCCAAAATAGGGTTTGCTATTTTCAACTAAGAAACCTGAGCAATAGAGCACTATTAGTATGATCTAAACTAATAAAAGCAAAATAGTAAAATTAACCGTTTCTCCGAGACGGGTAAGCCACGCCCACCAGCCAATCAGAGCAGCTGTATGCAAATTAGCCCAGCCAAGATGGCGACGGCGGACACCGGGAGGCTTGCCTCCCGGTGTCCGCTGCCGCCATCTGTTGCCTTCCTGCAGGCAACACGGGTGGGGGGGCCGGAGGAGCGACTGCCCGCAGCCCCACACCTCCAGGCAGAAAGCAGCCTGGAAGTAGGTCTGTGATCGCAGGGGCTCGGGCACACACGCCTCTGTGAGTGCCCGAGCCTCCGCGATTGATTTCAGGCGGCAGGGCAGCCAGGGCCTGGGGAAGCAAGCCAGCCCAGGCCCCCAGGCTGTCCTGCAGCCTGGAAGTAGATCCGTGATCGCAGGGGCACGGGCACACACACCTACGTGAGTGCCCGAGCCTCCACGATGGATTTCAGGCGGCAGGGCAGCCCAGGCCCTCAGGCTGCCCTGCAGCTGGAAGTAGATCCGTGATCGCGGGGGCTCGGCCCAGAGGCGTGTGTGCCTGTGCTCCCGAGATGGATTTCAGGCAGCAGGGCAGCCGGGGCTTGGCGGAGCAAGCCAGCCCAGGCCCCCAGGCTGCCCTGCAGACTGGAAGTAGATCTGTGATGGGGTGGGGGCACGGACACTCAGGGAGGGATAGCCTCCCTGAGTGCCCGTGCCCGCCCCCCAATGGATTCCTGGCAGCTGGACAGCCTGGGGGGGTGGGGAGGCGGAGGATCCAAGCCAGCTCCGCCCCTGAGGCTGAGGCCTGGAAATCCATGCGGGGCACACAGCACACAGGAAGTTGTGCCCTCCGTGTGTGCTGTGTGCCCCAATGGATTCCAGGGTCCCAAACTGTGAGAGAGCACAGGCAGGGATTAAGTACTCCCCCAACCCCTGCCGAGTGCA
>PVJC01009809.1:0-45075 GCA_004026665.1 Murina feae
TTCACTTGATTTTTAGATTCACTTGTTGATAGATATGTTATTTGTTGTTCATAATTTTTATCTTTACTTTTTCTTCTTCCTCTTCTCAAAGGATACCTTTCAGCATTTCATATAATACTGGTTGGGTGGTGATGAACTCCTTTAGCTTTTTTTTGTCTGTGAAGCTCTTTATCTAACCCTCAATTCTGAATGATAGCTTTGCTGGGTAAAGTAATCTTGACTGTAGGTTCTTGCTATTCATCACTTTGAATATTTCTTGCCACTCTCTAGCATAGTGATTATGAATAGACTCCCAAGCCAAAGACCCAGAGTCAAACTCTCACTCTCACATTTATTAGCTTGCGTCACCTTGGACAAATTATACAATCTAGCTGAGTCTCGGTTTCCTAGTCTGTTAAACAAGAAAAATGATTGTACCTAGTTAATATCTATAAAATCCTTAGCACACACCACTTTTGCACTAGCAGCTCTTCTTTAAATTTTATCTTTATTGTTGAAAGTATTACGGATGTCCCCCCCCCACCAAACCTCCTTTATTGGTACGAGTAATAGTATGAGATGGTAATGTTTTAGGCCTTGGGCTCTCTTTTCAATGTCTTTAAACTTACGACACTAGCAGTGTTCTCTGCTGATTATAAGATATTCAAACGATATAGAACTCAATATAAGAAATCATGAAAGTCCTCACTTCCCCTAAATTCCATGACCAGGGCAGAGGTAAACACAAGTAACTGTTGCTGAGCATCCTTCCTTCCAAATATTTTTTTAATTCAACATTTACTGAGCACCATGTCCTTTAGACCCTGTTTCATTTTCCTCCTCACTCTTCTCCTGTGTTTTAGGGCATTTTGGCTGTGATGCTGATCATAGCCTTCTTCCAGAAATTTGTGATGGGTCGCATTGTGAGAATAAAAGAAAAACTGTGCTCCGGACCCAAAGCTGTGAGCTACTCTGTCCACAGCCTCCCTCTAGGAAAATCACTTCGACAAAGGATCTTTTATGGAGAGTCTGATGGGACTGAGACACTGGGGAGCTTCAGAGAAAATGGTCTTGACATTTGTTGTTGTTCTCTTTAACTTCAGGCTTTCATCTTAATTTTGTGATTTTTTTTTTACTTTTTAAAAATTATTATTGATTTTTTTACAGAGAGGAAGGGAGAAGGATAGAGAGTTAGAAACATCGATGAGAGAGAAACATCGATCAGCTGCCTCCTGCACACTCCCTACTGGGGATGTGCCCGTAACCAAGGTACATGCCCTTGACCAGAATCGAACCCGGGACCTTTCAGTCCGCAGGCCGACGTTCTATCCACCGAGCCAAACCGGTCAGTGCTAATTTTGTGATTTCATACTTAATGTGTGAAAGGAGGATGGTTGAAGGCTGATAGAAGCTGCTAGTTCTTCCACTTCATTTCTCAATATTTCCCTCTTTCTTCAGTCATGACAGGCTACTCTGCTGTTCACTTTGTGGATTGTAGTAGTGAAGGAACCCAATGGACTTACTCAGAATCGGCAATGAATTGTGGTACCAACTCTTCCCACTTTTCAGGTACAGCCATGAATCTTTGTCTGCCTAAATAAGAAGATTGAATAAATAAGAAATGTCCAACAGCAGCAGAAATGCCATTATAGCTGTGATCTCTCTGATCACTGAACGCATTTCATCTTGCATAGCTTTCTGAGACTTTTCTCTGGGTGTACTGTCTTCTCTGGCAGTCTTATCACACTCAATATCAAATTGCCATCTTTCAAGGACCTCACCATCTTTTTAAAAAATATATTTTAGCCCTGGCTGGTTTGGCTCAGTGGATGGAGCGTCGGCCTGCTGACTGAAAGGTCCCGGGTTCGATTCTGGTCAGGGGCATGTACCTTGGTTGTGGGCACATCCCCAGTGGGAGGTGTGCAGGAGGCAGCTGATCAATGTTTCTCTCTCATTGATGTTCCTACCTCTCTATCCCTCTCCCTTCCTCTCTGTAGAAAATCAATACAATATATATTAAATGTATATATATATATATATATATATATATATATATATATATATATATATATATATTATTGCCCTGACCAGTTTGGCTTAGTGGATAGAGATTCGGCCTGCGGATTGAAAGGTCCCGGGTTTTATTCCGGTCAAAGGCATGTGCCATGGTTGTGGGCACATCCCCAATAGGGGCTGTGCAGGAAGCGGCTGATAGATGTTTCTCTCTCATCAATGTTTCTAACTCTCTATCCTTCTCCCTTCCTCTCTGTAAAAAAATCAATAAAATATATAAATATATAAATGACTATATATATATATATATATATATATATATTTTTTTTTTATTGATTTTAGAGAGGAGGGAAGAGGGAGAGAGAGCATCATTGATCAGCTGCCTCCTGTAACCCCACACTGAGGATCAAGTCTGCAACTGGTTAGGGCAGGATTATGGGGCTTGACCAGGAATCAAACTGTGACCTCCGGGTTCATAGGTCAATTCTTAACCATGGAGACACACTGGCTGGGCAGCACTTTTAATATTCGAGATGACTACCACCAGTTTCTGAACTGAACACTTGTGTAACTGACCTTTTAGTTGTCCCACCACATTATTTAGATATTTCATGAACTTGGGGTCAGTTACTAGCAGGTGAGTCACATTTCTGCATTTGAGCAAAGGTTCCAGATGGATATATGTGCTTTATGCCACACTCATGTACAATGCTGTTGATGCCACGTGAAAAGAACTCCCAGGAGTGCTGCCCCTCCATGGCCAGGCCCACAGATGCGGCCCACGCCCACGGGACATGGCAACCACAAGCTCTGCAGCTGCTTCCTGCCACTGGTTTCAAGTGTCTAAACATAAATTTTAATACTTCTAGCATGCACATACTAGCATAGGTCAATTATGCCTCAATAAAATGGTCAAAAATTTGATAGGAAAAATCAATATAATCTAGGATTTTACTAATACAGAGCAGTGGTGTGCTGGAACTGGCTTGTCCAGCTTGTGAAAGCTGATAGTTAAATTTTGAGCAAGCCAGTTGTTAACTACAGCCATCATTAAAACATAATTTATGCACTCTTACAATTAAACTATTATATATTTTTTAAAGTAATACTACTTGCCCCGGCCAGGTGGTTCAGTTGGTTAGAACGTCATTCCATACACCAAAACGTTGCAGGTTCGATTCCTGGTCAGGGCACATACCTAAATTGCGGGTTCTATCCCTGGTCGGGGCACCTACAGGAGGCAATGGATTGATGTTTCTCTTTCACATCGATGATTCTCTCTCTCTCTCCCCTTTTCTCTCTCTCTCAAATCAATTGGGGGAGAAAAACCACACATCCTTGAATGAGAATTAAAAAGGAAATTTCTTAAAATATATTTTATTGATTTTTTACAGAGAGGAAGGGAGAGGGATAGAGAGTTAGAAACATCGATCAGCTGCCTCCCGCACACTCCCTGCTGGGGATGTGCCCACAACCAAGTACATGCCATTGACCAGAATCGAACCTGGGACCCTTCAGTCCACAGGCCGACACTCTATCCACTGATCCAAACTGGTTAGGGCAGGAAAATTTTTTTTTAAATAATAAATACTCAAGATGCACTGTAACTATATTTTACTAGTATCTGCGTTTGTGAGGTTATTCACATCTACTATGTCTGTTTGGTAGAAATAGTATATAATGGTGCGCTACTGCCCCTCTCTTTCTGACTTCAGATTCAGTGATGCTACCTTGGAGGTTTGAAATTGGCCAAGGTGAAAGTATTTATACCATGAAAATTGGCAAACACTGCAAATCAGGGTGTGTTCCCCCCGCCCCCAAAGAACTAATTGGTAAACGTGTACCAGCACTGCACTATCTTATCTAATAAAAGCATAATATTGAAATTGACCATTTCTTCAAGACGTCTAAGCCATGCCCACCAGCCAATCAGAGCAGCTTTATACAAATTAACCCAGCCAAGATGGAGACCAGCACTCACAGAGCTGAGTAAACAGGCAGCTTCCATTGCAGCAGGAGTAAAAATGTTTGCTGGCTACCTGAGCTTCTCTGGGCTCCAGGCAACAACATATTTGCAACATTGTGTCAATTATAGAAGCCACAGAGCTGAAGCAGACAGAAGGTTCCATTATCTGCCTAGGCCTCGGCTTAAAGAAACAGTGTATCAATTATAGAAGATAAACCCCAGAAACCTGCTTCCAGCTAGCCTTGCTGGGACATTGGGTCAATGGAATCTGTGGGCAGCCTGAAAGCCAGAAAACAGCCCTCAGTCCATCACCCATGCTGGCCATACCCCAATGGGGTGAGGGACCCCACTGGGGGGCTTGGCCAGGCTGCAGACAGCCATCAGCCCCTCACCCAGGCTGGCCAGGTACTCCAGTAGGGACCCAAAACCTGAAGGGACTGTGGGCAGCCTGAAAGCCTGCAAACAGCCCTCAGTCCCTCACCCAGGCTGGCCACACCCCCATGGAGTCAGGGTTCCCACTGGGGGTTTTGGCCAGCCTGCAAACAGCCATCACCCAGGCTGGCCAGGCACACCAGCAGGTGGACATCCCCAGAGGGGTCCCAGACTGCAAGAGGGCACAGGCCAGGCTGAGGGACCTCCCAAGTGCACAAATTTTTGTGCACCAGGCCCCTAGTTTAGGAATAACCACAAGGAGAATAAAAAAATAGGGGCATCTTTTAAATCAACAGTAGAGAATTTAGCCTGTCTACTATTAAACACTAAAGGAGAATTAAAAGGTATATGATAAATAGAAAACGTAATGGATGCCTGGTTAATCATGCCAATTAAATCTAAAGGTTTATATGGCCCTAGCTGGTTTGGCTCAGTGGATAGAGTGTTAGCCTGTAGATTGAAGGGTCCCAGATTCTAGTCAGGGGTATGTGCCTGGGTTGTGGGCTTGATCCCCAGCAGGAGATGTGCAGGAAGCAGCCAATCAATGATTCTCTCTCATCGTTGATGTTTCTCTCTCTCTTTCCTTCTCTCTTCCTCTCTGAGATCAATAAAGATATATTTTTTAAAAAGAACTAAAAAAAAATAAAGGTTTATATGATTCCTCCTGTTACCCTATTAAAGTCATAGGAAAGAACTAAAACTCTGATAAGCCCAGGTCAAAGAGAATAGTAGCGGAAGAAACATATAAAATATCAACTACATTTTGGAAGATGGAAAGAGAATGAATTAGTAATAATTGATTTAGGTTTCAGCTGTCTTTGTTCTGCTAAGTCCTCCAGAAAAATAAGGCCACGAGAAAGAAGAAGCAGTCGATTCATTTTGAACAATGGCTGTAGAAAGCCTCGGAAGTTGGAAGCTGGAAGCACTGAATTCCTCTCAAGGTGGAAGTGGAAGTTAGAGCCAAGCACAGAAGCATTAACTGACAGTTTGTGTAAAGAAATAGTTTCCACTCCCAAAATTTATCTGTAAATTAAATGCAATGCCATCAGGACTTTTTGAGAAATTGGACAAACTTATTCTTTTAGAGTAGCTAAATTAATTTTGGGAATGAAGAG
Source organism: Murina feae (assembly GCA_004026665.1). Taxonomy (NCBI): domain Eukaryota; kingdom Metazoa; phylum Chordata; class Mammalia; order Chiroptera; family Vespertilionidae; genus Murina; species Murina feae. Next base: position 5,506 of record PVJC01009809.1, read on the forward strand.
CAATGGGGTTGGGGGGGTGCAGAACTAGCTCAACCAGATTTTATGATATAATATGAAGCCATAGTCATAAAGCAAGAATGATATGCTCCAGGAATAGATATAAACCAAAGAAACAGAATAGACAGCTCAGAAATAGACCCATATATCTATGGAAATTTGATATAAGATGAAGATAATACTATTAAGTCAACCTGGAGAGGACGAATTATTCAGTAGATGATGTCAGGGAAACTGTCTCACTATTTGGAGAAAAATAAAGTATGATTCCTATCACCAACTATACACTAATCTGCATTCCAGTGTATGTGGAAGATAAGAGACCACACATCCCTAGCTGGTTTGGCTCAGTGGATAGAGCATTGGCTTACAGGCTGAAGGGTCCCAGGTTCGATTCTGGTCAAGGGCACATGCCTGGGTTGCTCCGTCCCCTGTGGGGGCCATGCAGGAGGGGGCCGATCAATGATTCTCTCTCATCATTGATGCTCCTATGTTTCTCTCCTTCTCCCTTCCTTTCTGAAGTTAGTTAAAAAAAAAAATATATATATATATATATATATATATATATATATATATATATATTAAAGACCACACAAAAGAAGGAGAAGTCCACTAGAGAAATGGACAAAAGCTATCAATAGGTAATTCACAGAAGGAAAAATGTAAATGACTCACTCGCATAAGAAGAAATGTTCAAATTCATAAGGTAAATGCAATTTAAACCAATGAGATATTATTCCTATCAAAGGGTCAAAAATTAGAAAATAGCAAGTGATCATGAGAAATAGAGAAATAAGAACTGTCTTGTGTCCTGGCTGGTGTAGCTTGGTTGGTTGGCGTGTAGTCCAGTAACCGGATTGTAGATTCCATTTCCACTCAGGACACATACTTAGGTTGTGGGTTTGATCCCCAGTTGGGGTGTGTGCGCGGGATGTTTCTCTCTCTCTCTCTCTCTCTCTCTCTCTCTCTCTCTCTCTCTCTCTCTCTCTCTCTCTCTTTCTCTCTCTCTCTTTCCCTTCCTCTCTGTCTAAAGTCAGTGGGAGCATCATGCACAATCTTCTTGCATTATTGAGATAGTGCAAACTGGTGCAATGTCCTAGAAAGAAGTTTGGCAGAATTGGTGACGTCAAGGATGCAAAGACCCAACAACCAGCAATACCAACCTGGAGTATGTACTCCAGAGAGTACTCAGGTCTGTAAGGGATCATGTTCACTGCAGCTTTGAAATTAGGAGTTGGGGGCATCCTAGGCATCTCTCAGTGGTGGGGTATTTGGGTGGATCTTGTATAATGCTCCTCAGCAGTAGACCCCATGAGCTAGATTTTTACATGCAGCAGCATAAATAGGTTATACAAACAGAGTGTTGTATTTTAAAAAAAGAAACAGAAAAAGATCCTTGGACCAATTGTGAATTTAAAACATAGGCTGGAAATAGCAGTATATATTTACAAGAATACATATATATCCAAGGGTACACTTCAAACATGTAACAGTTGGTGTTTAAGAAGGAGAACATAGACCAAGACTAAGGGAGGGGTTAAGACAAGTGAAGGGCCTTACATAGACCAAGTATGCTATGACTGAGGAATCTGATGAACTCAATTCTCAGCAAACAAGGCATCCCCAGCACCCCTGCCTTTATTCAGCAAAATCTCAATGGAATTTCTTTTTTTAAAAAAATATATTTTATTGATTTTTTACAGAGAGAAAGGGAGACGGATAGAGAAGTAGAAACATCAATGAAAGAGAAACATCGATTAGCTGCCTCCTGCACACCTCCCACTGGGGATGTGCCCGCAACCAAGGTAAATGCCCCTGACTGGAATCGAACCTGGGACCTTTCAGTCCGCAGTCCAACGCTCTATCCACTGACCCAAACCGGTTAGGGCTCAATGGAATTTCTTAGGGACTTTGCAACAAAGCTATAAAGTTTTTTTCTGGGAGTATAAATAATGAAGAGAAGATTAAAAAACTTTGAAAAAGAAGAGCATTTAGGGCTGACTTGCCTTCCAGATAATAGAATGTATAAATAATTCAGCAGTCACTAGAACAGTATGTCACTGGCACATGAATAGACAAAAGAATCAATAGAATAGGAAAGGGCAGAAATAGACCCAAGAACGTAGCAAAAGCTACTAGATGATAAGAGTAGCATTTTGATCAGTGATGGATTTTATAACAGGATATTTGAAAATTTGACTCATGATATTTGTGGGAGGAAGAAAATACATACAGCAAATAAGATCTTTTGAGAGTAAAGAGAGGGTTTGAATGCCAGTTTTGGCACTGATTAGCTATGTAATTTCAGGCAAGATACTTAACCTTCCTAAGCCTCATTTCTCCCATATTTATAAATAAGGTAGTAAAAGTGTCTACTTCATTTGTTGTAAGGACTAAAAGAGATAATGGATGCTAAAAAGTAAGAGAACATGGTACCTATTACACAAACTGTGCCCCATAAATATTAGCTATTATTATTTCTACCCTATACCACATGCAAAGTAATGTGTAAATTAAACCATAAATGTCCCAGAAAGAAAAAAAATGAATATTATAATCTTGGGGCAGAAGAAATTTCTAAATATGACCTTAAGGTAGAAAACATGAAGAAAAAGAAAACAGTTCTGATTGGAAAAAAAAAAACAACAAAAAATTTCTGTATGCCAAATTCCACCACAAAGTTAAAATGCCAATGGCAAACTGGGGGAAATATTTGTAATATATGCATAGACAAACAATCTTTTACTAACCAACAAGGAAAGGATAAATACAGCAATAGAAAAATGCAGCAAGCCCTAGCTGGTTTGGCTTAGTGACTAGAGCATTGGCCTGCGGACTGAAGTGTCCCAGGTTTAATTCTAGTTAAGGGCATATTCCTGGATTATGGGCTTGATTCCCAGTAGGGGTCATGAAGGAGGCAGCCAATCAATGATTCTCTCTGAAATCAATCAATAAAAAAATATTTTTTTAAAAAGAAAAATGCACCAAGAACATTACCAAACAAACAAAAAAGTGAATACAAATTCATAGAGGGGCTATGAAGTCCTATTCTTCATATATCAAATTGGCACAATAGACTTTTATAATATTTATTTAATATAATAAATTCCTTTTGTGTGTGGCTTATTTCACTTAGCATAATGTTTTCTTTTTTTTTTAATATATTTTATTGATTTTTTACAGAGAGGAAGGGAAAGGGATAGAGAGTTAGAAACATCGATGAGAGAGAAACATCTATCAGCTGCCTTCTGCACACTCCCTACTGGGAATGTGTCCGTAACCAAGGTATATACCCTTGACCAGAATTGAACCTGGGACCTTTGAGTCCGCAGGCTGACACTCTATCCACTGAGCCAAACTGGTTAGGGCTAGCATAATGTTTTCAAGGTTTATCCATGTTGTAGCATGTATCAGAATTTCACTTTTTATGATTGAATGAAATTCCATTGAGTGTATAGACTACTTTTTTAAAATTCTCACCCTAAGATATGTTTTTAATGCCTTTCTTTCTTCCTTCCTTTCTTTCTTTTTTTCTTTCTTTCGAGAGAAACACTGATATGAGAGAGAATCATTGATTGGTTTCCTCCTGAACATGCCCTGACTGGGGATGGAACCCACAACCTTTTTGGTGTATGGGACGACACTCCAACCAACTGAGCCACATGGCCAGAGCTATACCACATTTTTTAATCCATTAATCCTTTTTTATTTTTAAATATAATTTTATTGATTTCAGAGAAGGGAGAGGGAGAGAGAGATAGAAACATGATTGGCTGCCTCCTGCAGGCCACCTACTGCGGATCAACCCCCATAATCCAGGCCTGTGCCTTTGACCCGAATCGAACCCTGGACTCCTCAGTCCATAGGCTGACGCTGTATCCACTGAGCCAAACCATCTTGGGCTATCCATTAATCTTCTGATGAACATTTGGATTGTTTCCAACTTTCGGCTATTGTGAATAATGCTGCTATGTCTGTTTGAATACCTGCTTTCATTTTTTTTGGAGTATATACCTAGGAGTGGAATTGTCGGATCATATGCTAATTCTATGCTTAACTTTCTTTTTAAATGCATTTTATTTATTTGTTTATTTATTTATTTATTTATTTTAGAGAGAGAGGAAGGGAAATGGAGAGAGAAAGAAACATCCATGGGCTGCCTCCCACATGCATCCTGACCAGGAGATTGAGCCCGTAACCCGGGCATGTACCTTGACTAGGAATTAAACTGGGATGATGCTCAACCAACTGAGCCACATGAGCCAGGGCTGAACTTAACTTTTTAAGGACCTGCTAAACTGTTCTATTTTTTAAAAAGTCAGATTTATTAAGGAATTGGTGCACAGTTATATGACTTTTGTCCAACATACGCAGTCACATAAATACCATCACAATGAAGATGCCACCCCAAAGAGTCCCCACATACTCTTCCGTAGTCTTTTCCAAACTCTTACCCCTTGCCCCTCCCAACTGCTGATCTGATTTCTGTTCCTGCAGTATTGACTTTTCCAGAATGTCCAACAGTGGAATCATTGGAGCCTGGCTTCTTTCATTTAGCACAAATTACCTAAGATTCATCCATGTCGGTGTATCGATAATTTGCTCCTTGTTATTGCTGAATAGTATTTCACTGTATGGCTATACCATACGTCTTTATCTATGCACCAGTTCAAGAACACTTGGTTTGTTTTCAGCTTTTGACAATTATAAATTATGCTGATATAGGCATTTGCATATAGGTCTTTGTGTAGAGATATATTTTTATTCATCTGTAAGGACTCCATAGCTAGGAGTGGGATATTTGCCTCATGTGATGAATGTACCGTATGTTTAACTATTCCAAACTTCCTATTTTCCAAAGCAGCTGTACCATTTTTTCATTCCCACTGGCATGCATGAGAGTTCATTCCAGTTGTTCTGTATCCTCTATAACATTTGATATGGTCAATTTGTTTATTTTTATTTTAGTCATTGTAATAGGTATGTGGTGTGATATCTAAGTATAATTTTTCATGTATCTAATGGCTAATAGTGTTGAACTTTTCCCCCATATGCTTACTTACTATTCTTTCCTTTTCCCTGGTGAAGTATCTTTTCAAATCTTTTTGCCCTTTTTTAATTGGGCTGTTTTTATATTAGTGAGTGTGAGAGTTCTTTATATATTCTGGATACAAATATTTTATCACCCTGTGTTTCGCAGTATATTCTTCCAATCTGTGTCTTATATTTTCATTTTCTTAACAGTGTCTTTTCAAGAAAGGAAATTTTTATTTTAATGAGTCTAATTGATCAGTTTTTTCTTTTGTGGTTCATGCTGTATGTGTCTTCTCTGTGAAATTTCTGTCTAACTCACAAATATTTTCTCCTCTATTTTATTCTAGAAGGCTTATAGTTTTAGGTTTATATGTAAGTCTATGATTCATTTCATGCTCATTTTTGTACTTTTTTTTTTGCATATTGATGTCCAGTTGTTCCAGTGCCATTTGTTAAAATGAACTTGTTCTTAACTGCCATTGTATTATATGAAACTAGGGGCCTGGTGCACAAAAATTTGTGCACTGGGGGGGGCGGAGTCCTTCAGCCCAGCCTGTGCCCTCTCGCAGTCTGGGACCCCCTGGGTGTGCCTGCCCAGCCTGGGTGAGGGGCCGATGTCTGTTTGCAGCCTGGCCAAGCTCCCAGTGGGGACCCTCACCCCATGGGGGTATGGCAAGCCTGGGTGAGGGGCTAAGGGCAGTTTTTAGATTGGCCACAGCCCCTTCAGGATTCAGGTCCCTACTGGGGTGCCTGGCCAGCCTGGGAGAGGGGCTGAGGGCTGTTTTCAGGCCACCCATAGCTCTCATTGACCCTCGGGGCCATCCGCCTGGGAAGCCATCGGATGGCTGAGGCACACGCTGGGAACCTGGGAGGCCCCTGTGTGTGCCCCAAATGATCGATTTCAGGCTGCAGCCTCTTCCCGCCCTGGTCCTCCCCCCCAAGGCTTCAGCCACTGGCTTGCTTGCTCTTCCCATCCTGTGCTTTGACTGGACCATGTGTGCGGCTTCTCCCGGGCTGCGGCCTCCGCCATCTTGGCTAGGCTAGGCTAATTTGCATATAGTCGCTCTGATTGGCTGGTGGGCGTGGCTTACCCATCTCGAAGAGATGGTTAATTTTATTTATTTATTTTATTTATTTATTTTTTGCCTTTGATCATATTTTTATTCAAAATTAGCTGTCCAGAGTGATTTGACTTTATGGAATAAACGAATTTAACTTTATGCCACAGTTTCTTTTCTTCTGTGGTGGGTTTCTTCTCTGTGGGCTTCTTCTCAGCTGCTGGTTTCTCGGTAGCTGCAGCCTTTTTCCCCACCAAAGGCTTCTTCTGCTTCTTAAGGCCAACATCCTTCTTTCCTTTCTTCCCCACCACTGGCTTCTTGCCTGGAACCCCCTTCTCATCGGATTTGGCTTCTAGGGCTGCTGCTGCTTTATCCACCCAAAGCTTGTGGTTCTTGGCCTGACGAAGGATGGTGTTCCGGCACATGGTCTTTGCATATGGGTTTAGCTTCCACATGATTCTCAGGTTGTTCAGTGGATTCTTCTTCAGGACCCTGCGGTGAATCTTCTTGCGTGGTGCTCGGAGGGCTCTTTGGATCTCTGGGCTTTTCAAGATTCTGCTGAGGTCTGTATTGAGCATCTTGTGCATGGGAAGGTTGTAGTTACTCTTGAGGGAGGCAGCTCTACGCCAAGTGCCATACAGCTCATCTAACTTGCGGAAAGCACCGGCCCACATGCCCTCCAGGTGCAAGTTTCAAAATGTTCAGTTTGCTTACATTAAACAGAATCATTCCAGGGATGTTTCTGAAGGCTTTGATGATACCGTTGTCCTCATTATAGATGATGCAAGGTCCTCTGCGCTGGATACGACGACGGTTTCTCATTTTGCCCTTGCCAGCTCTCATTCGCTGAGAGGCATAGACCTTTTTTATATCATTCCAGGCCTTAAGTTTCTTAAGAAGCAAAACAGCCTCCTTGGTTTTCTTGTAGCCTTCAACTTTATCTTCAACCACCAAAGGAAGTTCAGGAACTTCCTCCATGCGGTGACCTTTAGACATGAGCAGTGCTGGTAAGGCTGAGGCAGCGAGGGCAGAGCAGATGGCATATCGTTTCTGTGTTGTGTTGACTCTGTGGTGCCAACGGCGCCAGGTTTTGGTTGGTGCAAACATGCGGCCCCCACGACACGTTTCCAAAAGCACCCTGGCCAGAACGATGAGTTCCACCACCTCGGACTCTGGGAATTCGGGCCAAGCTCTGCCAGTACCCCACGACTCTGCACTGGTTGGATGACCTGCCAATTCACTGACCGCATAGGGCTGTCTATTGTTTTTGCGCAAGTTGGTGTGAACAAAGTTCACAATATCTGGTCGAATAGGAGCCTTGAACACAGCAGGCAACGTGACATTTTTGCCAGATGTTTCCCCCTTTTCAGAGTACACAGATATCAGTGGACGAGCACACGCCATGGCGGGGAGAGGAGAGGCCACGCTCCTCTCGAGATGGTTAATTTTAATATTACGCTTTTATTGGTTTAGATAGGTCTTTGTACCGAAGCCTAATGAGGCATGGAATATAAGGTGGCATACTTGTAGTGTTCTTTGTAGTTTACAAAGTACTTGTCATAATATAATCTCATTTGACCCACAATCAACTGTATGAGATAGGAATAAAAATGTTATTCCTCTCATTTTACAGATGAAGCCAAGATAAGCTAGCACATGGCCAAAAGGACAAAGCTTTTAGTACTATTGTCAACACATTCATCATTGAACTTTAATAATCCTTGAGTAGCCTTTTCCAAGATCCAAGTTATTTCCATAAATCTGTCAGTACTCAGGATCAAGTCAGTATTTACTCCTTAATTTTAAGCTTACTGATCCTTGAAAACTGGAAAGGCTGAGATTTGGTGCAGCTAGGATCCAAGAGCACGGTTATTTGGACTAACCATGAGAAGCGGTCACATGTCTCAACTGTGCTATGTGAACTGGCCATGGTCCTGCAAACTTTATTCTGTAAAAATGTAATTCGAAATCTTTTCTTTGGAATATTCTTGAACTTCAACAAGAAAAAACTGTTACCAACTAGGCCCAATATCAAAGCAATAAACTGATTTGGTTTATGTGTTTGGTTATTTCTTCAGCCCACTGGCCACTCCCCTTTCCGTGGGAAGCACACCCACATATCACACCATTGGAGAGGTTTTGCTGGCCAGGGCTCTCTGTAGCAGAGGTGGACATGTTGCCTCGGGTGATGGTTACAATTGTTTCTTTGGAGGACTTAGGATTGGACTGAAACATAATCGATCTGCGGTTGACTGGTATTTAAGCATGTAAATCGGGAGTTATACAGCAGTCATATTCTGCCTGTAAAAGCAGACTAGAGGCGGCTGGAAAAAGTGGATCTGAAGAAAGAAAAGGAGTGAAGCAGGGGAGGGAGAAGTAGAGACTCAAGACTGTTTCACTGTTCTTGGTTGCAGATCTTTTCAGTGGCTTTGCTTCATAGCTGGCCTTTGGTGCAGAGAAAGCACTCTCTAGCCTTTAAAAATTGTCCTCTCTCCCTTTTTAAGCTCAGATGAGTTTCTGTTACTTATAAGCACAGTCCTAACCAATACACTATAAGTAAATTGACTTATGGTAGAGTAGAAAGGCATGGCCTTGAACTGCCTCACGGGGATTTAAAAAGAGCTGACATTTTGGTGCTATAACTGGGAGACAAAAATTCCTCCCCTTTGTAAAATACATGGCATGAAAGGTTTAGGCCAGCTGAGTGAACATCAACTTGTACAATGAGAACAAGGGAGAGTATTCTCCAGGTTAAACTATCATTTGTTTCCAAGTGGGAAGGGGCAGGGAGGAGGAGGATGAAGTAAAGAAACTTGGATGAAAGGGAAGCCAGTGGAGGAAGAAAGGGTAAGTCTGACATGGATGGGTTGCCAGGAAAATTTTATACATTCACATTTGGAGACTCCTGTACCTTTGAATTAAAAAGCATGCTGATCAACTGCCAAGTATTATTTAGTTAATTAGATTTTCTCCATGACATTAGTCTTCTGACACATTTCCAACCATTTCTCTGAAGCAGACCCTCTGAAATTCTGACTCTCTCTTTTCAAGCAAGATTAAATGTTACGGCCTTGCGTTCTCCTCCTCACCCAGAGTTTCCAGTTTCTTTGCCTTGTTCCTGCCTTTGTCATTCGCTGTGAAGAGCAGAATGCACAGAGGCTGGTGGGACAATGGGGCTGATTCATGGTTTGGGAAGACAGGGAATTGTCTCAGAGCACACACTGACCCTCCTTTTTGCTGGGGGCACTACAGTGGTTAGCTGACAGCAGCTTGTTTGGATTTGTCCAACCAGGGGATAAACATCTAAATGGCAGGAGCAATATGGGGTTCCTAAGGTCCCTGGGGGCACTTAAAATAATCTTGGGAGATGCTGGCAGAGTTTGTGCTCTTTATCAACAAACAGAGAGAGATTATTCAAACAGCTGCCAATTTCATTAAGAAGCCTCATTTTCAGGTCCCAGAACAGGCATTTCTTTTTATCAGGATTATCTCTGCGTTTTATATTTGCATCTACTCTCGGTAGCTTAGCTGAGATGTCAGATACTAAGCTTACATTTGGATGGCTGTTTTGGCTTTGCCTTCAAGAAAGAATTTACCTTTAGAGGAGACTAAATTTGATAAAGATAAATTTGATGGGTAATTTAGGACTATTTATACACATTTTTATTGGTATCATATTGTATATACTATTTTGTGATCTTTTAAACTGAGCACTATAACATGAAAACATTAACTTGTCAACAAATTTTTAACTACATGATCACTTCTAATGGATGTGTTGTGTGTAACTGTATGAATGAACCATGACTTAACTAGTCCCTTGTTTTTGGACATATAGGTTGTTTGCAAGCTATAAGCCATGTTTCAGTAAAAATTATTGCAGCTAAAGCTTTGCACATTTCCTTATTTCTCCAGGAAAAAAAATCCTGGGTTTTGATTGCTGGGTCAGAAGAGATGCTTGTTTTTAGTGTTTTTGACTCAGGCTGAGAAACTGCCCTCCAAAGTACAATTTATACTTCCTGTGAGTATGAAAGTGCTTTCCTTCTCACACACCTGGCTCTTCGGTCAATTCAAAAATAAAAAAGACTGTCCCATCCAAAATATCTATAGAGGCCCTTTGAAAAATAAATACAATGAGATTTTAGAAAATAAATTTTTTGTTGTTGAAAGTATTACAGATATCTCCCATTCCCCCTCCCCCAATGAGATATTTATCAACCAATATAAGATGGTGCTTCTGAAGATTATTTAATGACCTGGGAAAATTTTTACTTTTAACCTTCAGATTTAGGTCCTGGCCAGGTAGCACAGTTGGTTAGGGTTTGATTTCCGGTCAGGGCACATACAAGAAGCAACCAATGAATGCATAAATAAGTGGAACAACAAATCGATGTTTCTCTCTCTCTTTCTCTCTCTCCCTTTGTCTCTCTAAAATCAATAAATAGATATTAAAACAACAAAAACAGTAAAAAACAGGGAAGTTCTGTTTTTGTTTGCTTAAAAAGACACACGTATGTGGCATTTTGTACAACATTTTGTTTGGAAAACTAAGCTTTTAAAAAAGAAAAGCAAAGTATGAAAACCATGATTTAGGGTATGTTTTACATAACTTAGCATTAGTGGTTTTCTGGACCATCATTTGGAGACCTGGAATTCAGTCCTTCCTTTCTCTGTACAGTCAATAGAGGAAGGAGGACAGTAAAATAGCAACTGGGAGGGGAAAGGATTGTGTTATTGAAGGGAATAGAGAAAGTTCTCTTTGGAAGAAGGTTATTGGTTTATGGTCTCACACAAAGACAATATAGGCAGCTCCACAGCAAACAGGACAGACTAGCTTCAAGATCATCAAAACCTTCCAGTCCAGATGATCTTCCCAGTCTTACAGCCCCTCCACAACCTTCCATCTACCTCTACGCTCCCCCATACACTCTTTTTCAGCTACTATACTGTTCCCAGAATATGCCCTCCACATTTTTAACTTCATACCTTTGCTCAAACCATTCTTTCTATCTGCATTGCCTTCCCCCAGACCTGTACTATTCAATCTAGTAGCCACTAGTCACATGGGTTATTAAACACTTGAAATATGGTTAGTGAGGATTTGGATATGCTATAAGTGTAAAATGTATACATTGGATTTTACAAGAGTATAAAAAAGATTTCACCCTTTTCCTTTTTAAAATGTGGCTACAAAATTTCAAATTACAGTTCATATATGTTTCATAATACATGTGTATTGGACATTGGTGTCCTATACTATGAAACATAGTTTTACTGTTATGTATTGACCTCAAGAACATGTTGACTCATCATTCATGAATCCAAACTAAAAAAATTTTTTTTATTGATTTCAGAGAGGAAGGGAGTGGGAGAGAGAGATTGAGACATCAAGGATGAGAGAGAATCATTGATCGGCTGCCTCCTGCACGCCCCCTACTGGGGATTGAGCCTACAACCCGGGCATGTGCCCTTGGCTGGAATAGAACCCTGGACCTTTCAGTCCGCAGGCCAACGCTCTATCCACAGAGCCACACTGGCTAGGGTGAAAAGTTTAATCAGAATCACACTAACTTCAGTGAATTTTTAGGTAAATGTATTAGCAGTTATACCACTTCCAATTTTCATTTTTATTTTAACTAAATTATTCTCATTGAGATTGGTTTTCTTCCCGTAATAATTTTACAAAGGAAATTTGAAATATTTATCATGTTTTCTTAAATCTCTTTTTTATGGTTTCTGTTACTGTGAAAGCCTTTTGTGGTCATGATTTTGACTACATGCAATTTTCCTGGGTTAAGTTTTGCATATAAAACATTTTACTGTGTGAAATTTTAGCTGTTGACACTTATATGAGGTGCAAATCAGTTATAATAGTAATATTAATTTTAATTGCATAAAAGACCAATTGTTTATATTAATTTTGTTGTTGTTAATCCTTACTAGAGGATATTTTTTTCCATTGATTTTCTTTTTAAAAAAATATATTTTTTTATTGATTTCAGAGAGAAAGGGAGAGTGAAAGATAGAAACATCAATGATGAGAGAGAATCATTGGGCTGCCTTCTGCAAGCCCCCCATTGGGGATCCAGCTGCAAACTGGGCGTGCCCTGGACAGGAACCAAACCCAGGACCCTTCAATTCACAGGCTGAGCTCTATCTATTGAGCCAAACCGGCCAGGGCTCTTTTTTTTTTAAATTTCTTTATTGATTAAGGTATTACATATGTGTCCTTATCCATTGATTTTCAGAGAGAGTGGGAGGGGGAGAGGGAGACACGCACACACACATAGACTGGTTGCCTCCTGCACCAAAAACCAGGTATGTGCCTTTGACTGGGAATCAAACTCGCCACCCTTTGGTCTGCAGGACTTTCGTTCTAACCACTAAGCAGCACCAGCCAGGGCTATATTAATCTTTTAATTTATCCATAAGAAAATTGTGGGCCAATCTCAAATAATCCAGGATAGTTCTATTATCCAAGACTGCTTAATTGTATTGCTTGTCCAATTTCCCCATGATTTCGTATTGCTCAATGTCTTTTTTGAAAATATATTTTATTGATTTTTCAGAGAGGAAGAGAGAGTTAGAAACATTGATGAGAGAGAAACATTGATTGATCAGCTGCCTCCTGCACACTCCCCACTGGGAATGTGCCTGCAACCAAGGTATATACCCTTGACCGGAATCGAACCTGGGACCCTTGGGTCGACAGGCCAACGCTCTATCCACTGAGCCAAACTGGTTAGGGCTCACTCAATGTCTTTGATAAGGCAAAGATCAAATATCCTTAAGAAATTATTGTTATCCTTTTAGTTATACTTATGGTGCTGTGATTGCTTTTAAAGTTTTTTAAAGAAGGGTATATACTAAACTATTAACGAGTGAAATAATGTGATATCTGGCATGTGCTTCAAAATAAGGAAGGGGAGCCCTGGCTGATGTGGCTCAGTTGGTTGGGCATTGTTCTGTGAACCAAAAGGTTCCCAGTTCAATTCCCGGTCAGGGCACATGCCTGGCTTGGGGTTTGATCCCTGGTTGGGGGTATGCAGGAGGCAGCCGACTGATGTTTCTCTATCACATTGATGTTTCTATCATTCTCTCCTTTCCTTTCTAAAAATAAATTAATCTTTTAAAAAATGAGGGAAAAATGAGTGGGAATATAGATTAAACAAGTTAGGCATGAGTTTATAATTATGAAATCTGATGATGGGTATATGAGGTTTTATAATTTAACTAGAGGCCCGGTGCAGGAATCCATGCATGGGTAGGGTCCTTAGGCCTGGTCAACAATTGGGGCCGATCGGGGCCAGTTGGGGTCAACTGGCTAAGGGACTGTGGGAGGTTGGCTGTGGGAGCGCACTGACCACCAGGGGGGTCAGTGCACATCATAGCGACTGGTCAACTGGTCGTTAGGTTGCTTAGGCTTTTATATACATAGATTCTGCCTACTTTCTTATATACTTGAAATTTTCCTATTAAAAAGGTAAAGCAATATAACTATTTGTTAAAAGTTCTTTATTTTCTCCCTCTGTCCCTCCCTCCTTTGATTCTTTCTTTCTTTCCCTTTCTTCCTTCCTCCCTCCCTGCCTCCCTCCCTTTCTCCCTCTTCTGTTGTTTTTCTCTTTCTCTTTCATTTCTTTCTTTCTTTCTCTTTTCTTTTTTTCCTTTCCTTTCCTTCCTTCCTTCCCTTTCCTTTCCTTTCTTCTTTCCCCTTCTTCCTCCCTCCCTCCCTCTCTTCCTTTATCCACAACTATAAAAATGAAATCCAAACTCCTGTTTTCAAGGCCCTGCATTATCTGATTCCTTCCTGTCTCTCTGATCTTATCTCCTGCTTTTTTCTCTGCTGGGTTTTTCAGGGAGAATATGAATGATGTCTCCTGGACCATGGCAGTCATGAGGCCTCCTTCCTCACCATCATTTCACTCCATCTTCCTAGGCATTCTTTCATTTCCTGCCTCAGGGCCTTTGCACTTGCTGTTCCTTAATCTAGAATCCATTGGCTACTCAAATATCAGCTTGTTACTCCTCAAAAATGTCCCTTACCACTAAGGTAGTCCCTGTTTTTCTCCACCTCATTACTGTTTATTGCTTTTATAGCTTTGTCTTTGTTTTCCTCTGTCTTCTGCCAGAATATAAACTCCATGAGCTCAGGAATTCTGTTTGGTTCATTGTGTATACTCAGCACCCAGCACAGGGTCTGGTACTTAGAAGGCATTTAATAAATATACATTGAATTAATTAAAATTTTAGTCATTTAAAAAATTTAGTCATTTTTAAAGGTCTGCTTTTACTTTGCTAGGTATACAGGCACAAAGAGGAAGAAAGTTGGTTTTACTCCTTTGCCTGTTCTAATGTAGTGAAATCTAGAATGAATTTGATACATCTATTTTTAAAATCATTTTTAAATTGATTCTGGAGAGAAATGGAGAGGGAGGGAAGGTGAGAGACAGAGAGAGAGAAAGAGAGAGAGAGAGAGAGAGAGAGAGAGAGAGAGAGAGAAAGAGAGAGAGAGAGAGAGACATCAATCATCAATTGGTTGACCCAACTGGAGTCTGAACCCATAACCTGGGCATGTGCCCTCACCAGGAATCAAACTGGCCAGCCACCTTTCAGTGCACTGTATGATGCTCTCCTACTGGGCCACACTAGCCAGGATTGATACATATTTTTGTATTGTTTCTTTAAGTTAGCACTTTAATTCTCTCTCTCTCTCTCTCTCTCTCTCTCTCTCTCTCTCTCTCTCTATATATATATATATATATATATATATATATTTAATTTTTTAGATTACAAGCTACTGCTTCTAAATATTGCTTCTTTCTATGTCCAGGCTGGGAGTTTCATCTCTATTCTTTATTTTTAATGTTTTTATTTATTTCAGAGAGGAAGGGAGGGGGAGAGAGAGATAGAAACATCAATGATGAGAATCACTGATTGGCTGCCTCCTGCACATCCCCTATTGGGGGTTGAGGCCAAAACCCCAGCATGCCCTGACTGGGAATCAAACAGTGACTTTCTGGTTTATAGGCAGATGCTCAACCGTCAAGCCACATTGGCCGGGCTCACCTCTAATACTCTTTGTTTCTACGGCCTCCCAATGTTTACGACACATAAGGATGTCATGATGCTGAGATGAAGAATGACTGATTTGGTTGGACTTGCCCTCATTTACATGTCCATGCTTTGGGAAAATGCAAGTACATAATCAACTAGCTAAAATCTCCTGGAGTGAGTCTCTTACCAGTTGGGTCATGGCCTTCTTTTAAATGATAACTTGTAGGCCTGAGAGTTACCTTCTCACCATTTGCTAAATGCTTTCTAACACATATACACACACAACAATGTATTTGTCTATAAACAGAAGACAGTTTAATTATCAAAAAAATATTTTAACATTTGTGTTCATTGTAAACAGATTTTAGCTCTGGAGCTACTTTTAGAAGACATTTTGTCCTCTCCTCAACAGCAATATTTTTGGAGTGTTTCTTCCAATCAGCGTATTTGCAGAACTGTTTAACACCGATTTTACTGCAACAATTAAAACAAATGTTTCCATTTTGGAAATGTTTACTTGAAAAATAAAGATTTGCAATTCAAATGAATGGGGAGATTGTTAGTTTCAGATCTTTCCTTGGGCTGTAAGTAAAATGGATGTTTATACTATTTTTTTCAAGAAACATCATCTAAAATATTTATTATTAAATGTTTACTGGTGGATGTATTCTTGTAGGACCTGTGTAAGTCCTTATGAATTATGATTGATAGCACAGATGTCCTAAATTCTCCATTCTCAACAGACAAGTGTTCAATAAGATAGATCTATTATTCTAGCAACTGAAAGTGCACAGAACCACAGCACATCGCTCTGTATCAAGCATATAACAGTTTTATTTCTGTTCTGAAAAACTATTGAGGAAGAAAGTGTTTACACATTCCTTCCAAGCAGGTTTATTTGGTGTGCTTTTTTGTTGTTGTTTTTAAGGATTGTTATAAAAATAAAACGTGGTCTCAATTTAGCACATAATTACATAATACAGATTTTTAAATATTCTAAACATATGAGTCTATGAGCTCAAGGTTTATAGGGATTAGTGCTACCAATTTGTATTAAATCAGTGGTTATTAATGTGATTCTAATTTTATTCTGGACAATTTTGTTGGCTTTTGGAACATTCATTTAACACAATAAAGAATTCAATGGGGGGACACATATGTAACTCCTTAATCAATAAAGAAAAAATAAAATAAAAATAAAATGTACATATTCTGGCTTAAAAAAATAAAACAACAAAGAACTGATTTTTTCAGCCAATTAAATATTAAGAAGTGTGATATGAGGCAACAATAAATAATATTTTAAAAGACAGAAATCAACCAAAAGTAGATTCTTAAAACAAGTTATTTTATTTCATGTTTATTTCCTGTTACTGGATGTAGCACACACCTCTCTATCCCTGGTCTTGTCCTTATCTAACTAGAGAACCCCTTAACTGTAAATCTGAAAAAGACCTTCCAGAGACCATTTGATTTCCTACTCTGCCTTCATCAAGGAGAAAACTCAAACCCTCCAGGCAATTCACTCATGTTCCTCTTGAACACCTCCAGGGATAGAGACAACCTTTTTTGATAAAAGGAAACCTGTTTTGGTACCAAGCTATGGTTACATGAGTCACCTGGAATTCCCAACTAAGGCAGTCTACACATGCAGCATCCCCCAATTCTCACAAAAGCCTTACAAATTAGTTATTTATTAAGTCTATTTTATGAGAAGCCCAGGCCAGAGAGAGTAATTTAGCCAATGTCATATTTCTGGTAAGCGGCTCATCCAGGATTCATACCCAAATTATTTCTTTCATTAACTCAGCTGCTTCTCCAAAGGTGGTGTATGTATTTACCGACCTAAAGGGAAGTAATAAAATCAATGAACATAACCTTAAACTTACATGTTTCAGGAAAAGAGTTTTCCTGGGACAATGAAAATTATTGAGGAAGTAACCACACTAGATACCTGTTATTAAAAGAATAGCCCATGTTAAATGATTCAGAACCTCCAATCTGGCCTCTTTTAAGTCATACGTCCCTGTGTGAATAAACTGACTACAAATTCCCCAGACTTCTTTGTTATCAGTATTTCAGCCCATAATTTAGCAAACACACACGCACACCTCGTAGGGGTAAAGTTCCAGATCTTTTCCTGGGCTTCAGTTTTGAGACTTCCAGATTCTCAGATGTATGTGTGTGAGAGAGAGAGACTAAGGAAAAGCATAGCTGAATCACATCTGAAAGCAAACTGTCGCAATTAAAAATCTGTAATAAAAGTCAAGACAATCGGGCATTCCATCAGCCTTTTACCTCAACGGCTCGTCTCCCCCAAGCGAACCTAACCTACTTCCAACCCACACCCCCAAACTAGGTAATAAACTCGAAAGCTGGAGGTAGAAGAGTCGACAGCTTGGCCCAGGGTCGGCTTTATTCCGAAGCCCATGGGGGCCCCGGAATCCACGGACGCCACAGGGTCCCGCTGTTGGTTGGCGTAACTGGGGAGAGCGTTGTTTATCGGCAAGAACAGGGCGGGGATCCCCGCTCGTCATGGGCCCGAACAATCACACCGGGGTCTAGGGAAAGAGAACCGAGAGACTATTTCGAAGGTTACAGAGGCGCGCAGGGCGCGAGAAGCAGCGGCTCGTGCGCCAACCCGCTCACCGGCTCCCGGGTTACCGCCGCCCGCACCGACCGGCCGCCCGCCGGCTCAGCGGAAGGCAGCGCCACTCGCAGCCCAGCCCAGGCCGGCGCATGCGCCGCAGCTCCTCCTCCTCTCCTGCCCCCCTCCTTCCCGACGGGTCTGGGGCGGCGGCGGCGGCGGCGCGGTGACGTCAGGGCGTTGGGGCAGCTCCTGTGACAGACGGAGCTAGAGCGGCGGGGCGGCGGCGGCGGCGTCTGGCGGCCGAGATAGCGAGTGAGCGAGCGAACGAGTAGCGACCCCGGGGTCTAGGGAGCGGAAAAGAGAAGAAGGGGAGCGCTCGGGCGCGAGCGAGAGAAACCGCGAGCGCCGGGCCTGGGTTCGCGCCCCGGAACGGCTGAGGAGCCGCCGCTCCCCTCCCCCTCCCCGGGCCCGGGCCCAGCGCGCCATCCTCCCCTCCCTCCTCCCCTCCCTCCCTCCTTCCTCCCTTCCCTCTCCCTCCCCCCTCCCCCGCCGGTGGATGGGAGTGAAGGACGGAAGAGGCCCTGCGGAGGCGGCGGTGCAGCGCTCCGGTAAGGCGACCAGGGTCTCCGCCCTTCTCTGTCTTCTCCGCTGCGCTCGGGCGGCTGCGGGCCGAGCCCGGCGGCCTGACGATGTGGCTGCGCCGGTCCCCTCCCTCCCATTCTCCCCTCCCCCTGCCGCCGCCTCCTTCTTCTTCTCTCCTCGCTCTCAAAATGGCGGCCGCGGCGGCCGTTGAGTGAGACACTCGAGAGGAGGGGGAACGGGCCGGGGAGGGCGCTGCCCTCGCTCCCGTCCTCCCGGACCCGGGTTCTGGGGTGCCCGGCCGCCGCTGCTCCACCCGCGGCCCTCCCCGGGCAGGGATCGCACTCCTCCCTCGGTGACTTAGCAAGAAAAGTATTCTTAGGTAGGAAGGGCGTGGAGAGCAGGTCGCCCTCGGATCCTGGAGAAAGGGCTCGGCCCTCGTGTCCCCGGCCACGGGGCGCCAACTCCGCTTTCCCCACGGGACCCGCGGCGGGAACGGGCCCGGCCCCGAGCGCCTCGGCACCCACAGGCTTCCCGGGAGCGCCGTCCCCACCTGCCCTCGGGACGGGCTGGAGGATGAGCAGCCCCCTCCCTGGGCTCCCGCTGCAGTGGTCCAGCCTCTGCATCCCCTGAGGAGAAAGCGGCCCGACCCGCCGGGCCGTCTGCAGCATCCACCCACCCACCAAATCGGGCAGGATATTTTTTTTTTCCCCCCCTGCCTCTGGCTCCTGAGCCGGGAGTTGCCTTTTGACGTTGTAGCCCTGAGCTTCGAGGCCCTCGGCTATTCCCCTGCATCCGGTCTCCCCATTCCTTGAGCGAACGCAGTGCCTTCTTCCTTAGCCTCCCAGGTGAGCAATGCTCCAGAGGCGGTGGGCACGTTTTAACTCTGACTCGGAGCTTTCGGTGGCGAGGAGGAGGAGGAGGGTTCCAGGATCGGAGATGAGAGAGCAAGGTGCCGCGGCTTTATTGGTTATTTTGCCTTTCCCAGTGACTTAGCAAGAAACTCCGTGGGAGGAGGGCAGGAGATTTTCTTTCGGGGTTGGGATGTGGGTCCCATTTATACCCGTGGGTTAAGGAACTGCACTTTTTAAGAGAAGAACCACATTTGTTGTCTCGTTCTCAATGGGCGATGCCATCCATGCCAGGGTCTCCCCCCTCCCCCGCAAGAGGCAATCGGGAGAGAATAAAGATATGACTGTTATCCCGACCGCTGCTTTAAACACACAATCCTCAAGATTCATAACGTTTTACAGGCGAACCGAAAAATGTGTGCCGTTTTTGGTAATTATGTTTTTGATGGGAGGTGGATTGTTTTGTGTGATTTTTCATTTTGAGGCTAGGGCGGAGGAGGCAGTGCTTGGGCCTTTCATTACCAGTAATGTCATCCCTCCCCATTGGTCACAGTAGTATTTGCTTAATTTTTATATTTTTATTTATTGGTTTTATAGCGGGGCTTGATCGCTGCAGGGTCCAGCCTCTTAATCAGGAACATTTCCTGCTTGAGTATGTCGGTGGTGATATGTTGAATATATTAAAAGCTTTTACTTAAATTCTGATTTTGACCTAGGGCATTAGCTAGCTTTTAATCTCCTGGGGATATTTCAGGACACAGTTTTGAAAAAATAATTGGCAGTTGCAAATTGCAGTTTTTATTAAAGCAGAAGAGCAATTTGTATTTAGGGAGATTCTTTCATGTTCTATTATACATTGTTTGGATTGTTCAGAAGGGGAGGATCTAAAACAAGTTTGAAGCTGTTATTTTTAAAATAATTAAGAGAATAGGACCCAGATTTTCACAGAATATTTCTGTATATATTGATTTTGAGCTAGCCCTAGTTTGGCACCCTCCTGCCCCCTTTTTTTTAAAAAAAAAGGACTAATGTTTGTGGATGCTATGAACAGCCATTGAGCCGAGGAGACTGGGTGGAGTAAGAGAGCAGAAGCTGTGAAATGCTAGATGTAGGTTGCCCTTTCATAGCATTTTGTTTCTGGCTTATGTTTCTAAGGTTATTTGGTACTAATTCATGCTACCACAAAGGCATTTCTCTGTAGAAAATCTTAAAATCCCATGATTTTAGTTTCCACCTTTTTGGCAAGGTGGGAATTGAATAATTGAGGTAAAAAGCAGTGTCCTTGCTCTAAAGCAGGCACTTATTGTCTAAATGTATCTGTAGATATGTGTATACATACACCCTTATTAATGTTTTTATTATTTTACTTAAGTATAAATTAATGCCAGAAATATTTGGCAAGAAATTAGTGGAAATATTGCAGAAATCTAATAATACTACAGATGTTTTCTTTTACTTTAATTTGCATTAAAACAGTAAAGCTGTGATTTAAAAAAAATAATATCAAAGACGGATAAAAAAGGATAAGATAATTTGTGTTAAAGGATCTTGTGTTGTCCCCTTGAAAGGGTCCCTTCTGTAAGATACTACCATTAGAGAGGGTAGGTTACTTTAATATTTTGTATCAAGCATTCCTATGAATATACATCTTCAAAAGAATGTCAAATTCATGTGGTAATTGTGATTTTGGTGAGCCTTATAATTGTCAGTGTGTGTTATATTTTTATGCTTTTGTTACTTTTAATGTGATTAGGAAGTAGGAGGGTCATATAGTGAGGAATGAGTAAGGTTAAGAATGGCAAAGCACTGTTATATGTCTGACGTATCCCTAGTATTTATAGTTATAAAAGTGCACCAAGAGCAGGGTTTTTTTCTTGGTAGATTATTAGTATATCTGATATTTGTGGAAACTTTTGCTTAATGTGATCCATTTAAAAAATTATTCATAATCCTATATTCATAAACTAATGAGACTGGGATAGATTTCATTTTTCAGTAGAATTACTTATTGTCTGTTTCTCCAGATAAAGTAACTCTAGTATATAAGAGATTTGGATATGTATCGTCATTTTTTGTTTTCTAGCTAGAACATCCATATTTCATAGTCTATATTTTACTTTTTTATTGTATATGTTTCATATGTACTGAATTACATATATAAAAAGACAAATCATATAAACTATATATGACTACTATTTGTTTACATGTGATTCATATTATTCATAGTTTATCTTTTTTTCTTTTAATCCTCACCCAAGGATATTTTTCCATTGATTTTAGAGAGTGGAAGAGGAAAGGGAAGACAGAAATATCGATGGGAGAAAAACACATGGGTTGGTTGCCTCCTGCACATAAGTCTTGCAGGGCCTGGGCCTGGGAGGAGCCTGCAACTGAAGTACTTGCCCTTAACCAGAATTGAACCCAGGACCCTTTGGTCCACAGGGTCAAATGCTCGCTCTATTCACTGAGCCAAACAGACTAAGGCAATGGAAAACTATGGAAGTTGTCAACATTGGGATGGAGATGTCTTAACAAACCCCAAACAAAATATTAAATATTAATACAACCAGAGTGAATTTTCTAATCCTTCAAATTGCATTCTAAAGCAGTGAATCATGCACACTGTTGCCAAAGGGACTTGAGACTTGGTTTTAAACTCAGCTGGCCATGTTGGCTGTGGTTCTAAAAGAGTTTTTTGTTTTTTGTTTTTTTTTACTTTAAGTCTCTGTTGTGAAAATATTTCATAATGACAGTAACCTGTTTTATGTACATTGCAAAGAGAAATGTTAAGTTTGAATTGGAAATTCTTTGCCACTGTTCTGTCTTATACAACTATATTTTTTACTTAAAAAATTCTCTATTTAAAACTAATAGTATACAATATAAGTTTTGAAAAGGAAAAGAAACTCAGTTCCTGAAGATACTTAGTTGTGGAAGACCAAATGTTTTGAGAATGTTTCTTCATGAAGAAAGATGCTGTGTTATATAAGCCTAATAGCTAATTGCAGTGGAGGCTTTTTGCGTTATTTTAGCTTTGCTGGTTTGGTATGACACTTTAGGCTAGTCATTTAAATGGAACTTTAATTTAGCTTCTGCTATGGGTATAATTTTTAAACTTGCCATGGCAATTATAGCCTTAATTGATATTTGTGAAATGTTTCATACTCATTGGATATAGACATCATAAGTGCTCATTATTTTGATTTATTGTTTTTCTCTTCAAAAGATTGTGGCTTTCAGTGAAATTTATGTAGCTAGTATTGATATGTGCATTTGTCAAGGATACTTCTGGCAAGGTATCCTCTGAAGTTGTTATTTAGCATTGTAATAAGCATTTCCCTAGAACTTTGTAAGTATATTTAATGTGGTACTCATTTTCATTTGTTATGTCAATTACTTTTTGAGTAGGTTAGTATTTTTATGGATGAGACTACTAAAACTCAGAATTTGTTTTCCTAAGGTCTTGAGACATGGTTAGTAGCTAGAAGTTAGTAGTGAGAATGAGGTACATATTATAGGCACTGAACCACTTGGGTATTGCCTTTGTATGATCAAAGAAACATTTATTTTTACAATGAACTATGACTATTCATATGTTTGTTAATTTCTTTTCTAAAATGGTACAACTCAGTGTCATTTATTACTTGCATCATTTAAATTGGCATTTTTCTTAAACATATGGTCTTGTATTAACTACTTTGCCTGCATAAGTAGACCAGGGGTCCTCAAAACTTTAAACAGGGGGCCAGTTCACTGTCCCTCAGACCGTTGGAGGGCCGAACTATAGTTTAAAAAAAACAACAAAAAACTATGAACAAATTCCTGTGCACACTGCACATATCTTATTTTGAAGTAAAAAAACAAGGTTGCAAAAACACCCGGCAGGCCGGATAAATGTCCTCGGCGGGCCGCATGTGGCCCGCGGGCCTTAGATTGAGGACCCCTGCTTAGACATTTGAATAGGAACTCTCAGAAAGTGCCTCATGTTGCTTAGAGTAGTAATAAGTAAATAAAGACTTGTTGCATGTATACAGCAGTGTTCAGAGAGTGTGAATAAAATGTTGACATTAATGTTAAATTAATATTTAAATAAGAGTAGTGTTATTAAGTAGATACTTGTTGCATTTGATTGAGTGCAGGGTTATGTGAAAGGAAATATGCTATCCTGTAGTTGTTTGCAAAAGCTACTTTCCAGTGATCTCTTGGGAATTAAAGTGAAGGAGGGAAAAGTGTTTATATTTCCTTTACAGAGACTTGATGTTGTCCCAAAGAGTAGCAGCACATTTCTGAGTTATATCAAGGTCACACAGTTCCCAATGTTATAAAAAGTTAATTAGCCCTAACCGGTTTGGCTCAGTGGAAGGAGCGTCATTGGCCTGCCGGACTGAAGGGGGGTCCCAGGTTCGATTCCGGTCAAGGGCATGTACTTTGGTTGAGGGTGCATCCCCAGTAGGGGGGGTGTGTGGGAGGCAGCTAATGTTTCTCATCCATATTTCTAACTTCCTATCCCTCTCCCTGCCTCCCTGTAAAAAATCAATAAAATATATATATAAAAAAAGTTAATTAACCCAACTGAACAAGTTAAGATATGCTTTTTATAATTATTTGCTCTTTGCATTTTGATTATTTGCTCTTGAGCTCTTAGGTATTGATAAGAATAATTTTTTTTTTTTAATTTTCACTTACTGATTTTAGAGAGAGAGAGACATAAATTTGGTGTTTCACTTATTTATGCATTCATTGGTTGATTTTTGTATGTGCCCTGCACAGTGATTGAACCTGCAACCTTGGCGTATTGGGACACTGGTCTAACCAACTGAGCTATCTGGCAGGGCCTTGACAATTATTATTAAACTTTTTACAAAATTGATTGAGAGGGGAAGGTGGGAGGGAGGAGAGAAGAGAGAGAAACATTGATGTGAGAGAGAAATATTGATCAATTATCTCAGTTGCCTCCTTGTATGTACCCTGACTTGGAATTGAGCCCGAAGCCCTTTGGTATATGGACGATGCTCCAACCAACTGAGCCACTCAGCCAGGGTTTGACAGGAATTATTGATAGTTAAGTAAGGCTGTTAAGAAATTTTCTGCAAGACTGTCTTTTGATAAGAGTGAAATTAAAAATCAGAAAAAATTTTAAGGAATTTGATGTTTTGAAGACATTATACAAAGTTTCATGTTTAAGATTTTGCACATTGTTGATGAATCCACTATTTTTTAAAAATGTTGAATTTTTCTTTTTTTTAATAGTTTATTGTTTTTTAGAGAGAGATTAAGGGGAAAGGGGAGCAATAGAGAGAGAAAACCATTGATATGAGAGCTTAACATCCCTCAGCTACCTCTTGCATCTCTTACCAGGGATGGAGCCAGCAACCTGGGCATGTGTCATGACTGAGAATTGAACTGGCTACCTTTTGGTACACAGCACAACACCCAATCAGCTGGCCAGGGTGATTAATCCACTTTTAATCTGTGGCAAAGATGGATATTTTGTACTAGTGTTTTTTGTGCATAAGGAGTATATTTTTATTCATCTTTGCAAAAGAAAGAAAGGTATGGATAATGAGTCAAGTTTATTGGTTAGTTTTGTTGTTAACTTATTTTTCTCAAGAGTGAGAAAAAGCTATACATTTTGCATTATTCAAAAATTAAAGCTGTTGACTAAAACCGTATATGAATATTTTAGATTCTAATCCTAACTCCACAATTTACCAGCTATGTGCTTTGAGGCAAGCCTCAATTTCCTTACCTGTAAATGGATAATGTTGACAATATCTAAGTCACAGGTGGTTACAACTACTGAATGATAAAAGGCCTGTAAATCCTTCAGTAAGTGTTTTTTTTTTTTTTTTACTGTAAGAGACTTTTTTAAGGAATAGAATTTAGCATACAGTTTTAGACCATAAATTCAGTCTATTTAACTATTCAAAAACCTGTATGTATTTACTCAGTTCTGAGCCAAGGTTTGCGTACTGGCAGTCTGCAGGCCAAAGTAAGTCTGTAAATGTATTTCTCTTGGCCTTGCATAGTTAAAAAAAATTTTGAGTCAATATTTAAAAATTAGCTATTTAAGTCTCTAATTTTGGGATATCCTGAAAAATTAGAAGCTCTGGCAATAGTGTGTCCCACATTTTGCCATGGCAACTATTGGCCCAAGCTGAGTCACAGCTGCCCTCTTATAGATGGGCACAAACTCTCCAGGGAAACAGAACCCTATCATTCCCTGTTACTTTTATTGATTGTCCTTCCAATGTTGTTCATAGTGAAGAAATACTTCTTTATAGACATTTATTTAAAAATGGAACAAAATTACAGCTGAGCAATTGCAATTTTCAAGAAAAGAAGAACAGCATATTTCTCTGCAAATGAAGAATATTGTAATATGATTAGTATGAAAACAAAATGAGTGCTGTATGGAAAGATTACAACCTTGCCTCCTTTGCTCATTTATATTACTTGTATTGTTTTCTGTAGATAATTTGTAATCTCTACATTTTTGTGCAAGTAGGTCTGAGGGATGCCACACAGTGCATTTGAAGATCAAAAAGATAGGAAGAGAGTTTGTAAATTAATGAAGTTACGTGCAAATGCAAGATGTTTACCTGCCCTCGCTGGTTTGGCTAAGTGGATAGAGCATCAGCAAGGGGAATAATGAAGGGTTCCGAGTTCGATTGTGGTCAAGGGTACATACCCAAGTTGCTGGCTTGATCCCCATTAAGGGCTGTGCAGGAGGCAGCTATCAGTGATTCTCATCATTGATGTTTCTATCTCTCTCTCCCTCTCCCTCTCCCTTTCTCTCTGAAATAAAGTAATAATAATAAAACAAAAAGATGTTTACCTGTTCTTTTAGCTGTGATATAAATCCTTGTTCCAGAAAAGTTAAGCAGAGGGGTTGAACACTGGTTTAATCTCTATACACTGATTTAATCTCATCAACCATCCTACCTTTCAGCACTTTATTTTTTATTTTTACATTTTTAATTGATTTTTGAGGGGAAAGAGAGAAACATTCAGTACTATATTTAAAAATGTCTTTAAAGCCCTAGCTGGTTTGGCTCAGAGGGTTTGGTTTTGATTACAGTCAAGTGCAGGTACCTGTACCTTGGTTACTGGCTCCATCCCTGGCTCTGGTCAGGGCCCATGTGGGAGGCAACCAATTGATGTGTCTCTCACATCAATGTTTCTCTTTCTCTGTCTCTCCCTCTTCCTTTCACTCTCTCTAAAAATTAATGGAAAAATATCCTTGTGTGAAGATTAACCAAAAAAAGTAAAATAATAATGTTTTTAAATAGATTTTTTTAGAGTGAGAGAAACCTCAATTTGTTGTTTGACTTATTTATGCATTCATCAATGGCTTATTGTATGTGCCCTGACTGGAGATCCAGCCCCCAACCTTGGCGTGTCAGGAAAACGCTCTAACCAACTGAGCTACCCAGCCAAGGCGCAGCACAGTATTAAGTACCTTATCCAGAGGCTACAAGTGGATGGTGCAGAATTCAGACTGCAAATATGTTTTGTCTGCTTACTGATTTTGAAAAAATATATATTTCTATTGATTTCAGAGAGGAAGGAAGAGGGAGAGAGAGAGATAGAAACAGCCATAATGAGAGAGAATCAGGTTGGCTGCCTCTAAGTCCCCCACTGGGGATGGAGCCCACAACCCGGGCAAGTGCCCTTGACCGGAAGTGAACTCGGGACCTTTCACTTTGCAGGCTGATGCTCTATTCACAGCCAAACTGGCTAGGGCTGATTTTGTTTTTAATTGAATTCACTTAAAAAAACTGAGTTCTACCACTGTTGTCTTATTTTTAGCTGATTCATACTTTTACTTGCCAAGTGAGTCTCTCTATTTGATTTGTAACCCTTTATTTAAGGCAATCCTAGCTAATAAAGTGGGAATATGCAAATTGACTGTCACGCCATCACAAAGATGGTGATGCCCATAGCCATAACGTGGTGGCGTCCGGTCCCCTCAGCCCCACTGGAGTCCCTCAGTCCTTTTAGCCCTGCCACTGGGAGTGGACAGTGGGACATGGGGAAAGCCCCCAGGCCTGGATGACAAAGAGTGGACAGCGGGGTGTGGCAGCTTCGTTCACACAGTGGTGAAAGCCCCCAGGCCCAGCAGACAGAGAACAGACAGCAGGGTGTGGGCCTATGCCATCAGGAGGACATCCTCTGATGGCTCCTGGATTGGAGAGCGTGAAGGTCAGGCTGAGGGAATTTCATGCACTGGGCCTCCATAAGTATAAACTTCAAAATGCCACAGCTTAAAAGTGAAGAGGAAGAAGAAAGAAAATGAGTAAGGCTAAAATGGAGTTAGAATCTAGGCCGAATATTAATATTTTTGCTACAGACACAGCACAAATTTGACTGTTGAGTTTTCTATGAACTACTAGCAAGAGAAAAAACTTGTTAGGTTGTTTTCCACAATGTTCTTTAAAGGTAAAAAGAAACCAGTTAGTTCAGAAAGAGAGCTACTCGCTTGGCACTATAGACTAGAGTTTCTCATAGGAGTCCTCATAAAGAGGATTATGTGAAATTATTACCATTAATATCTCTAAGGTAGATGGATGTCTAGTATTTAACAACCCTCAATATGGAAAGACCAACCACATCATATGAAGTCAGTCTGAAAGAGTAGGTAGATTGTCCTTTGATGTCTAACAAGTGGATATAATTTCTCTCGACCCAGTTCTTCATATGAATTGAAATTATACTCCTTGGGAAGTACTAAAGTGTGGATATTCTATACATCAAGTACAGACAATTTATATATTTTTTGTGAAAACCTAGTTTTACCCAAGTAGAATTTGTGAAAGTGCTTAATAAGACTCTTAAAAAACTGGAGACCCGATGCGTGAATTTCATGCATGGGTGCAGTCCCTAAGCCTGGCCAGTAATTGAAGGGTGAGCGTCTGGTGTGGAAGGGCAGGTTCTAGCTGACCTCTGGGCCCTGGGCAGCACCTGGGCCCCAAACCCCCTCGTTCCCCCCTTTGCCTGAGTCATCTGGCCCCCATCCAGCGTCTTTAGCACCATCAGCAGGGTGATCAGGCCCCACTCGCACCCGTCTTGGCCTGCCGCCACCTGCTCACCTGGTTCACCATCCCGCCTCAGTCTTGTGTCCCGCTCTCATCGGGGCCCACTGGGGCTGGCAGCAGTACGACGCCCACAGTGTTCCACGTCGCCCCTGGTGGTCAGTGCACATCATAGCGAGTGGTCAAACTCCCAGCCAAGGGGATAGTTTGCATATTAGGCTTTTATTATATAGAATAATTTTGACCATGGCCCGTTTGCCTCAGTGGTTGGAGGGTTGGCCTGTGGACTGAAGGGTTGCGAGTTCGATTCCAGTCAGAGTGCACATACATGGGTTGTAGGCTAGGACCCTGCTCCACTTGGAGACTCTGCTCCAGTCGGGACACTTGCAAGAGGCAACCAATTGATGTGTATTTCTTTTTTCTTTTAAAATATTTTTATTGATTTCAGAGAGGAAGGGAGAGGAAGAGAGAGATAGAAACATCAATAATGAGAATTATTGATTGGCTACCTCCTGCATGCCCCCAACTGGGGATCAAACCTGCAACCCAGGCATATGCCCTTGACTGGAATCAAACCCGTGACCCTTCGGTCTGCAGACAGATTCTCTATCCACTGAGCCAAGCTGGCTAGGGCTGATGTGTATTTCTCACATCCATGTTTCTCTATCTCTCCCCCTCCTTTCTTTCTAAAAAAATCAATGGAAAATATATTTTTTGGGTGAGGATTAACAAAAAAATTTTAAAATTTTTTAAATCTATATTCTTATCTTCTTGTTTGTCTTCTTTACATAATGGTAAAGTCATTAAGAAATAGATTTAAAGGAAAAAAGGGGCCACTACACAATCCTGTTTTATGCTCCTGGAAATTAATTACTTCAGAAGAAGACCATTTCTATGCATCAGGACTCATGGTAGTTTTCATCATAGTTTAAATGTAAGAAGGCATTTTTATTTGTCTGTAATCAATATGGTCTCTACCCTCAAGAAGCATACTAATACATGGCTCTGCCTCTTCTTTCTTCACATTGTGCTCAAGACTCCTCTTTATTTAAAAGTATGGAAGATTTTTGCCTTAACCGGTTTGGCTCAGTGGATAAAGCGTCGGCCTGCGGACTCAAGGGTCCCAGGTTCGATTCCGGTCAAGGGCATGTACCTTGGTTGCGGTACATCTCCAGTAGGGAATGTGCAGGAAGCAGCTGATCGATGTTTCCCTCATTGATGTTTCTAACTCTCTATCACTCTCTCTTCCTCTCTGTAAAAAATCAATAAAATATATTTAAAAAAATAATGAAAGTAAGAAAGATTTTTTTCTTTAGTCCTGCTAGAACTGCAGCTCTTATCTTATTGATGTCTGATTTTTTTATTTCTCAGTTTGCCATTCTTAGCCTCAATTTTTCAGCAATATGTATTTTCCAACTAATTAAAATAATTTTGTGCCCTGACTGGTGTGGCTCAGTTCGTTGAACATCATCCCATGCATGGAAAGGTTGCAGGTTTGATTCCTGATCAGGGTACATATGGGAGGCAACAGATAGGTGTTTCTCAAATCCGTTTCTCTCTCTCCCTATCCCTTCCTGTCTCTCTAAAAAAATCAATAAAAACATTTTTTTTGAAAACGGAAAAATTATTTTGTATTTGACTATTTTGTTGTCATGTTATATTTATTTTCTCTTTATCCAAAACCTGCCTCAAAAAAATTGACAGTTGTTTGTTTCCATCTTTCTTGGTCTTTCAGTTTTAAAAGCTGACTTGGTCAGTGCTCAGTTCATGTTATATTCTCTTTGTCACCTTCTTTCTAGTCCCTACCGCCCTACCTCACTCTAAGTAGATTGTATTTTTCCTTAAGGGTGAATTACATTGTATAAATATACATTTTTACTTATTTTAAAACCTTACAGACAGAGCCCAGCATAATAGCCAATAAATGAAAGGATATGTAAAGCTCACATCTTTTATTTTAAGTTTCTTATGGACAGAGACTAAACATTATTTTTAATGTCACATGTAGCTTTCCATAGATGAGGTATATGGCATACAGATATGCGTTCTTCGGTTGAGTACTGGGTACTTGGTACATCTTCAGTAAATAAATTGAATAATTGAGACCAAGAGTATAATTATTTCTCAGTTGTTTCATTGGAGGTAGATATTGGTGTATCAGGGGTCCTCAAACTGCGGCCTGCCGAGGACATTTATCCGGCCTGCCGGGTGTTTTTGCCACCTTGTTTTTTTACTTCAAAATAAGATACGTGCAGTGTGCGTAGGAATTTGTTCATAGTTGTTTTTTTTTTAACTATAGTCCGGCCCTCCAGCGATCTGAGGGACAGTGAACTGGCCCCCCGTTTAAAAAATTTGAGGACCCCTGGTAGATAATAGTATAAACTAGAAATTCAGTTGAGATACTGTAAGTTTTCCAGTTGGATTGCCATAACAACCTGGGTAGTTGTCCTTATTTATAAAGGAGATCTGCCTTTAGGACCAAGATCATATCCTAGAGAAAGTTATCTTCGAAGAGCAATTAGTGAACTCTGTAAAAAAAAAAAAAAAAAAAAATCAGCCTTGGCTGTGTAGCTGAAATGTTAGAGTGCTGTCCCTATATACCAGGATTGTGGGTTCAGTCTGGTCAGGGCACATACAAGAAGCAACTATTGAATGCATAAATAGGTGGAACACAAATTGATGTTTCTCTCCATCTCTTGCTCTCTTTAAAATCAATAAAATTTTAGGAATTCGACTTTTGAATAATTGCTATTTGACTATAAAGCTCCCCCCCCCCCAAATCATTCCAAATGCTTCCATCCTAGT
The DNA here is from genome assembly GCA_004026665.1 of Murina feae. Taxonomy (NCBI): domain Eukaryota; kingdom Metazoa; phylum Chordata; class Mammalia; order Chiroptera; family Vespertilionidae; genus Murina; species Murina feae. Next base: position 36,509 of record PVJC01009809.1, read on the forward strand.
CCAAGCCGCTGTCATCTTCTACTTCCAGCCTCCCTGTGCTTTAATATCATATATTATTTCCAAAACCATCACCATGAGCCCTATCTGGTTTGGCTCAGTGCACAGAGCATTGGCCTGCGGGCTGAAGGGTCTTGGGTTCCATTCTGGTCAAGGGCTCATACCCGGGTTGCGGGGCTCTGTTCCCAGTACGGCTGTGTAAAAGGCAGCCAACCATTGATTCTCTCTCATCATTGATGTTTCTATCTCCCTCTCCCTCTCTGAAATTAATAAAAATGTATTTTTAAAAAATCAATCACCATGAAATACCCAGTTTTAGGAAATTGTTCCCTTTTTTAAAGAATCACAGTGATTTTCTGCCTTGTAATTCCTTTGGGCTAACTGAATGGTATTCACCATACCTTATGCTTTAAAAATGCCCATAGAACAGTATGTCTGCTATTACTGTTTATATGATTGGAAATATTAGCAAGCTTTTTTTCTTCTTCTTGATTTAAGACAATGCATTTTTTTGTGTGTGACCTGATTTGACTTAAAAAATCAGATATAAAAAAATAAAAATAATAAATAAAAATCAGATCTAAGAGCTGTTATTAGCTATGTTCATCACTAGAAAATGTAGCATTTATAGTCAGAAACTGGAAAGGTAATATCAGTGTTAAGGGAGGGTAAAAGTTCTTTAATTAAAAAAAATTAATATAAAGTTAAGACAGCCAATTGATTTTTCTACAATTGATATATCTACAGGGTTTAAAAATTGGCTTACTTTCTGTTATGTTAATTGGTGTTCAATCTGTGTGGTTTAGGTTTTTGTTTTTTTATTTCAGAGAGAGAAAAGGAGAGGGAGATAGAGGTAGAAACATCAATGATGAGAATCATCAGATAGCTGCCTCCTGAATACCCCCTACTGGGGATGGATCCAGAAACCCAGAAACCCAGGCACGTGCCCTGACCGCCCTGACCAAGTGTCGAACCGTGATCTGGTTCATGCATGGTTCAACACTCAACCACTGACCACACCTGCCTAATGATGTTCAATCTTTAAAAAGAAAAAAATTATATCAAAACCAGCCCCATATAGCTGGGCTTGGATGTTTGCCCATATTTCAGATTTTAATATTTTTGAATTAAAAAAAAAAAGGATGAGAGCCCTGACTGGTTTGGCTCAGTGGATAGAGCGTTTGCCTTCGGACTCAAGGGTCCCAGGTTTGATTCCAGTCAGGGGCGTGTGTCTGGGTTGCGGGCACATCCCCAGTTGGGGGTGTGCAGGAGGCCGCTGATTGATGTTTCTAGCTCTCTATCCCTCTCCCTTCCTCTCTGTAAAAAATCAATAAAATATATTTTTTAAAAAAGATGAGAATAAAGTGATACTTTGCATCTTTAGTTCTGAAAACACAATAAATTTTTAGTTTTATTGTGATGCCTATTGAAGTCATTTAAAAACACTAGATATCTACTGTGTTAATTACCATGATATTTGATAGAAATACAGCAAGGAATAAATACATGTTGCAGCTTTGGAGGACAGTTGTTGATGAGACACTATTAAGGCAGGTAGATAATTACAGTGTACTGTGAGGAGTTTTTAATATGTGAATGTACAAAGAACTAAAATCATAGGGAGTTACTCTGCTTAATTTTTTTGTCAAAACTAAATAAATCCCAGTTTTGCTATTTATGCTAGCCTCTAAGAACTTTGCTAATATTGATTAAATACCATTGATAAGTATGAGATTGAACCAGTGTAATTACCATTATTAGCAGTTTTGTATGGTTTAACCCTAATAGTATTTCAGTATGGCAGTTAAAACAAGAAAATAAAATGTTGTTAATTTCTTTTGTCAATACTGCATGCCATTGTTGAATAATATTTTATTAAAATCAAACTTTGTGTTGACTACCATTTTTGGAAAACATTTTAAAAAGTTTAGCTTGGTTTCTCTTTTGAAGAAGATAATATATATGAAAGAATTAACTAGAAATTGCTATACCCTTATAAATTAGTTATTAAATTGCCTATTATTGTGGAAATATAATTATTGGAAAGTTTTGCTCTCAAAGTTTGATTCCTTACAAACATTTATTGAGTGCCAGAACAACAAAGAAATTGAGTTCAGTGTTTGCTCCTTAGGAGGTTGGTCTGGTACTAGGGATAGCATGTATTTAGTTACAAAGAATGTGGGAGGCAGCACAGGATAGAATCAGGGATTTTTCGAATTTATCTTAGCACTGTAAACTTTTACCCAAAAACTCTTGCACAGAAACCCAATACATAAACAGATAAAAAGGGAGTCCTGCCTGTTTGGCCTCCTTTCTATTCTCATTCCTGCTGTTTGAAACCATTGATGTGGGAGTAAAAACCAAACCTGGCTTAAAACTGGGCCCTAACATTGCCTAGCTATTTGACCTTGGATACATGACCTGACCTTACTGAACTTGTTTCCTCATCTGTTAAAAGAGGATATTAGTTTCTTTGCTAGGTGTTGGAAGAATTGAACATTGTAAAAGAGGGGCTTAGGATGTAATGGCATTCAGTAAACATGGCTATTAGGATTATATGGACATGACACAATGAGACTAAAGAAGAGGGTGCCTACCTCTGCCAAGGGGAATGGGCTGGCCAGGGAGGGCTTCACGGGAGGTGATTGGCCTTCTTCAGGTTGAATCTTAAAGGGGAATGGAAAATTGCAAGATATATGGGTGAGGGATATGTATAGCAAAGTAAAACATTTTAATAGTGAAGACTTGGGCATGTGGAATGCTCCTTCATTATACCTTTCTGGAGATAAACGGCCTCCCCTGCATTCTGTGTAGCTTTTCCTTAACATTCTTTGACTCATACTTTAGTATTAGGCTGGGTGAGAGTCTCTACTTACTTTTTTTAAAAATTTCTTTATTGATTTAATTTATTACATATATGTCCTTATCCCCATATTACCCTCCACCCCCACTGATGCCTTCAGCTCCCTGTTGTCTGTGTCCATTGGTTAGGCCAATATGCTTGCATGTAAGTCCTTTGGTTGATCTCTCCCCTTCACCCCCACCCTCTCCTACCTTCCCTCTGAGGTTTGATGGTCTGTGCTTCTCTTGTCTCTGGATCTGTTTTTGTTTATCCATTTATGTTGTTCATTATATTTCATAAATGAGTGAGATCATGTGATATTTATCTTTCTCTTGACTGGCTTATTTCACCATCGATGCTGTTGCAAATGGTAAGAACTTCTTTTTTACCACAGCGTAGTATTCCATTGTGTAGATGTACCACTGTTTTCTAATCCATTCATCTACTGATGGGCACTTAGGCTATTTCCAGATCTTAGCTATGGTGAATTGTGCTGCTATGAACATAGGGGTGCATATATCCTTGTTTCTAGTTTCTTCCGATATATTCCTAGAAGTGGGATCACTGGGTCAAATGGGAGTTCCATTTTTAGTTTTTTGAGGAAACTCCATACTGTTCTCCACAGTGGCTACACAAGTTCTGCATTCCCACCAGTAGTGCAAAAGGGTTCCTTTTTCTCCGCATTCTTGCCAGCACTTGTTTGTTGATTTGTTGATGGTAGCCACTCTGACAGGTACCTCGTAGTTGTTTTGATTTCCATCTTTCCAATGATTAGTGTGACTTTGAGCATGTTTTCATATGCCTTTTGGCCTTTCTTTTGTCTTCTTCTGAAAAGTATCTATTTAGGTCTGTTGCCTATTTTTTTATTGGGTTATTTATCTTCATTTTGTTAAGTTGTATGAGTTCCCTGTAAATGTTGGAGATTAAACCCTTATTGGTGATAACATTTGCAAATATGTTCTCCCATGCAGTGGGCTTTCTTGTTGTTTAGTTGATGGTTTCCTTTGCTGTGCAAAAGCTTTTTATTTTGATGTAGTCCCATTTGTTTATTTTCTCTTTAGTTTCCATTGCTCTAGGAGCAGTATTAGTGAAGAAATTGCTTCAGCATATGTCTGAGATTTTGCTGCCTGTAGATTCCTCTAGTATTTTTATGGTTTTTCGTCTTATGTTTAAGTCCTTTATCCATTTTGAGTTTATTTTTGTGTATGGTGTAAGTTGGTGGTCTAGTTTCATTTTTTTTTCGTGTATCTGTCCAATTTTCCCAGCACCATTTATTGAAAAGACTGTCTTGACTCCATTGTACGTTCATGCCTCCTTTGTCAGATATTAATTGAGCATAGTGGTTTGGATCGATTTCTGGGTTCTCTATTCTATTCCATTGATCTATATGTCTGTTCTTGTGCCAGTACCAGGCAGTTTTGAGAACAGTGGCTTTGTAATACTGCTTGATATCTGGTATAGAGATCCCATCTACTTTGTTCTTTCTCAGGATTGCTGCAGCTATTTGGGGTCTTTTTTTTATTCCAGATGAATTTTTGGAGAGTTCTTTCTAGGTCTGTGAAATATGCCATTGGTATTTTAATGGGGAGTGCATTAAATCTATAGATTGCTTTGGGTAGTGTGGACACATATTGATGATGTTGATCTCTACTTACTTTGACTGAGTTGACTAGTTACCTAAAGGAAAAGGTACTGTAAACCTGAATTTTTAAGCTGTCTTGGTTATAATGTAATGATACAATTACAGACAAGGCCTTCCTAAAAGCAGTTGCATTCATGTGTTGAAAATTAAGAATCTTTATGTCCTCCTCTGAGGTCTTAGTGTTTTTATTTGTTATTTTAATGCCTGAGGTTCAGGGTAATGGTACTAATGCTATGGTAAATTACAGATGAATATATTTACTTGGACCTTTTTTGTTTTTTAATCCTCACCCAAGGATATGTTTTTATTGATTTTTAGAGGGAGACGGGGTGGGAGAGTGGGGGAGAGCAGGGGAGGGGGAGAGAAACATTACTTGGTTGCCTCCGGAATGGATCCTGACTGGGGATTGAACCTGCAACCTTTTAGTGTAGGGAACGATGCTCCAACCAACGTAAGCCACTAGGCTAGGGCTACTTTGAATTTTTGAGAGAGCTAGAAAGTTAGTTTCTAGGAAATCCTAATAAGTCATAATTGCATAATTTTCTGCCTGCACAGTGAAATACCTTTTCTTCTTATAACAATCAAATTTTAGGCAAAACATTTCAATGTGTTAGGCTAACACAATGAAGGAGGATTAAAGAAAATGGATGAAACATAGAAACTAAGAGTGATTTACATGTATAAAATCAGATAGTACTATGTACCAGACACTCTTCTAAGTACATGGGTCAACTCATTTAATCTGTGACAAACTCTGTGAAATAATAATTATTATTATCTTTTTTGTCTATTTTAGGGGGTTTGCAAACTATGGCTGGCAAGCCAAATCCTGGCTGTACTTGTTTTTGTACAGCCTGTGAGCTAAGAATGATTTTTTATAATTTTACTGGTTGAAAAATAGCAAAAATATACATATATACTTTGTACGGTTTTACTTTATAAAGATTTTTATAAAATTTATTTTGTAAAATAGTTTGTAAAGTTAAAATTATAACTTATTAATTTCTAAAAATAATATGAAATTCGACCCTGACTGATGGGGTCAGTGGTTAGAGTGTCATCCTGTGGTGCACTGGTGGGTTCCGGCTTCTGTTCTCTGGGCAGGGCATACACTCCTGTTGTAGTTTCTATCTCCAGTCCAGGTGCTTACAGTAGGCAACTGATTGCTGTTTCTCTCTCACATTATGTTTCTCTCTCCCTCTCCCTTCTTCTCTCTAAAATCAATGGAAAAACACAGCCTTGGGTGAGGATTTAAAAAAATAATATGAAATTCACATTTTAGTGTCCACAAAGTTTTATTGGAACAGAGACACACCTGTTACTTTACATATTGTTTATTGTTGTTTTCTTGCTACAGAAATTGTAAGATTGTCAAAACCGGGAATATTTACTGTCTAGCTTTTTACAGAAAGTTTGTTGACCCCTGGCCTAGATACAAGGGGAGAAGATGAAAAGCAACAAAGTTAATATTACATATAAATATATGTAAAAGAATGCATCTTTGTTAGGACAAACCGGGAAGATTAGATAATTATATAATGAGAAAGCCAACTGTATTTTCTTGCAGGATTAAAAAAACCTGTTAATAAAAGCTTGACTATAATGGTAAATGCTTACTTATATCATAATGTTGGTTGACCTCTTTTTCCTGTGAATAGATCTCTTTAAGGTATACGTGTTTTGTAAATACTTCTTTGAATTTGAGTGACAGTTATAATTACCATTAAAATCTTAGTACTTTGGCCTCACAATTTAATATTTGCCTATGGATTCCAGTTAATACTTTCTGACACTGTCCCTTTGTAATATTTCTTTTTGACCCTTTAGGACTAGCTATGATTTGAGCATGTGCATCAAAATCACCTGGAAAATTTTTTAAAATTTAGATGCCTCCTCAGAACCTCTGAGGGTAAGACCACATCATGATTATATTCAGAAAGTTCCTCAGGTGGTTGTGTGTGTGTGTGTGGGGGAGGGGGCAGGTAGGGAAGGGATGGATCAAGGTGGTTTTAATGTATAGATCTAGTTAAGATCCATAGTTACTTCCATCTTAAACTATTTTAGTAAATCCAGGTTGCACAAAATATACATGTTCTCAGAGGTGTTTTTCTTAAAAATATTTTTGATTTCAGAGGAGAGAGAGAGAGAGAGAGAGAGAGAGAGAGAGAGAGAGAGAGAGAGAGAAACGTCAATGATGATAGAGAATCCTTGATTGACTGCCTCCTGCACACACACTAGGGATAGAGCCAGCAACCCAGGCATGTGCCCTGACCAGGAATCAAACTGTGACCTCCTGGTTCAGAGGTCAATGATCAACCACTGAGCCACACTGGCTGGGTTGAGACCTGCTTTCTTGATCCTTCTACTCTTCTGTTTTTCTTTCCTGTTTTCACTTTCTACACAATTCAGTTTAGGTTTTGTTTGATCTATTATTTCATCTCTTGATTATGCATTCCTCACACATACCTTATAAACCCTCAGCCCAACCCTAGATCTCTAAATATGCATATTTTCTATGTCTGTAGCCAGACCATACATCTTAGTAAAGAAAAATCACATGTCTTTGTACATTGGTACCACTAAAATTTCAGTCTTTCATCTAAAAAATGTTCTTCCTGTTGTATTTCTTTGCTCTCCATAGCAGCTATTTCAAGCCTCTTAAAAGCCTTCTTCCTTACCCTGCCTACTCAGCAAATGACCTTACTTCCCCCTTTTCCTGAAATATAAAAATATATTTGTGCCCTAGCCAGTGTGGCTCTGTTAGGTGTCATCCCATGCACTGAAGAGTTGCTGGTTCTAAACCCAGTCAGGGCATGTGCCCAGGTTGCATGCTTGATTCCTGGTTAGGGGGTGCAGGAGGCAGCTGGTCAATGTTTCTCTCCCTTTTCCCCCTCTCCCTCTCTCTCTAAAAATCAATTAAAAATCTTAAAAAAAATTTTGCATCTTTTTTTTTTTTCTAACACAGTAGAAGAGGTGACCCATTTTTATGTGTAAGACTTGTACATGTGGATCGTATTCCTTTCTCTCCCTCTTCTTTTAGCTCCTTGTTCTATTTTTTTTTTTTAATGTATTGATTGATTTGAGAGAGAGAGAGAGAAATGATCTGTTCCATTATTTATGCACTCATTGGTTGCTTCTTATATGGACCCTGACTGGAGATCAAACACAACCTTGGCTTATCAGGAAGACACTCTAACTAATTGAGCTACTTGGCCAGGGCCTCTCTCTGATTAAGAAAAAAAGACTTTAATATAGAAAATACCAGACCCATAAATAAAATTAGAGAATAGTGTGATGAACCCTTTTTGTTCCCATTACCCAGCTTCAATAGTTATAAACTCAAAGCCAACCTTATTTCATATATTTGCCACCATCTACTCTTTCCATCCAAAATTTTTGAAGCAAATTCAAGGCATGTAATTTAAGTGGTAAATTTTCAAAAAATATATTTTTATTGATTTTAGAGAAAAGGAGAGAGAGAGAAACCTCAGAGATAAGAGAATCATTGATCAGCTGCCTCCTGCATGCCTCACACTATGGATCGAATCCACAACCCAGGGCATGTGCCCTGACTAGGAATCTTAACTGTGACCTCCTGGTTCATAGGTCAATTCTCAACCACTGAGCGACACTGCCAGCTTAACTGATAACTTTTTGTGTGTATTTCTAAAAGACTTAACCACATACTATTAATACTCTTGAAAAGGTCACAGTTATTCTTTAATATCATTAGACGTCTGGTCAGTGTTCAAATTTCCCCGGATGTTTATTCACTAGTTTATTTATTTTACAAATAATTATTTTACAAGTGATTTTTTGAATCCATATTTAAATAAGGTCTATAAATTACAATTGTTTATCACTTATCTTTTATTTATTTTTTTTAATTTATCTTTATTGTTCAGATTATTACAGTTGTTCTTCTTTTTTCCCCCATAGCTCCCCTCCTCCCAATTCCCACCCCAACCTCTGACCTTGCCCCCCCCATTGTCCTCATCCATAGGTGTACAATTATTGTCCAGTCTCTTCACGCATCCCCAACACCCTTAACCCCCGAAAATTGTCAGTCCACTCCCTTTCTATGCC